>JAPFFP010000088.1:4274674-4292808 GCA_026153255.1 Solanum medicagineum
TTCGGTCATATCTAGTTATTTCTGCTTACGGGTTTTGAGATGAGGGTTCCCAGGAAACAGCCTCTCTACTTTTATGGCAGTGGTAAGGTCTGCGTACATTCTACCTGTTGTTGTTGTTGTAGTATTATAGTAATTTTTTGATTTCTGGTACTGCAAAGAAACGACGTCGTTCTGAGGATTCGAGCGAACTGATCGTATTCGTCCATTGACGGCGACTGCGACGATGACCGATAGTTGCCGCCGAGCTCTTGTTGAAGCTGTACATACTTCTCCCGCTCAAGCTGTCATTTATCTCTCCGGCGGAGCCTCGCAGGTCTCTCTCTATAGATTTGTTGCGATAAGTTTGTTGTTTTTTAGCTAAATTTTACTGTGGACATCACTTTACGTTATGAACTTGTACAGGCGCTGGGTTGGTTGATGTCAGTTCCGGGAGCATCGAACACTGTGCTTGAATCTGTAGTTACTTATTCCAGAATGTCTATGATTCAATTACTTGGCAAGGTCTTTTGATTTTCAAGTTCTATCGTCATTTTGCTTTGATCTTTTATTGATTGATTTTGAAATTAGTGCAATTCACTGCTATAAAATTTGTGTTCTGGGAACAGGTTCCTGCTCAAGCAGCTAGTTCGCAAACGGCGGAGGAAATGGCACTGTTGGCTTATAATAGAGCATTAAAGCTTTCTAAACCAGGTAGTGATTTTGAAGCTACAGGAATTTTATAGTTTGATTGTGGATTTTATGGTTTTATCTTGTACATTTATCATTTAGCTAAGCGAATTTGGCCACGTATTTCTAGAAATTTTATAGTTTGGATAAGAGATTTGAGAAAACTCTGTATATGTGAGCTGAACACATAGCTAGTCCCAAGCATAAAGTAGACAGGTAAATAGATTAAATATGTGAAGGAAGTGATCATACTAATAATAATGCAACAGATCGCATCAGAACTCGGAAGTTAAGCATGCTTAGGCGAGCGTAATACTAGTGTATAACCTCAGGGGAAGTCCTCATGCAGCATCTTTTGCTGAACCTGACTAGTTTAGAGTTTATTTTACTTGATTGATAGATAAGCATGTAGATAACGATTAGAAAGATAAACTTTGTGGTGTCAGATTGAAGTGATTGGAAGACACTGAACAGACAACTCGTATCCTAGATGACTGCTTGATTAATCAAAAATGGTTTAGTTGATATATGTGTATGTAATAATTCGTATGCCATGCCTAAAATGATGAAGGCTTAGGGTTTTCCTATTGTGACAAGCTATCATGACACTTTAGTGTGTAAAATTTGGGTTGTTACCGAAGATGTATAAAGGCAATAGGTACAGCCAAGAAGCCAAAGAGGGTACCATCCTTTCAGTAACTAGGTTTAGCAGCAAAGGTTTAATTATTATTCTATCTGATAAATATTCTCTCTCACAAAAACGAGACACCCTAATTTTATCGTATTTCCTCATTTTTATATTGGATTGTGTCAGTTATTGTTTAGTAGCATTTAATTCCTTGATATGTCTAGTTTTGGTTAATGACATGATTTCAATTTGTTTGTTTGCAGGTTCACCAGTTTTAGGTGTGGGTTTTACTGGTGCCTTGGCTAGTGCACGTCCAAAACGTGGAGATCATAGGTATTCTTGTTGCATCAGTCAGTTTGTCCTGATGTATCTTTTCAGATTCTTATTTCCTTAGGAGCAACTTGTATTCAGAATTGTCATTTTTCTTTCCTAGATTCACTATGAGGGGTACTGGTTTTCTTTGAATGATTTATGTGAAATTTCTATTCTATAAGAAGAGGTGATTTCTATTCTATAAGAAGAGGTGACTGTCTTGATTACCATTTGCTTTTATGACAACATGGAATGGATCAGATTAAGGCAAACGTTAATATATGCTAAGATGTATTTGTTTGTTCCTCTTTTAAAAATGGAGCTGGTCGACTAAAGGGTAGTCATCCAAGAATAAGATAGTATTAATGACAGCAGTTTTCTTCTTGATCTTTAGGATGTGGAGAATTCTTTTCTCTTTTGTTGGAGACATGACAAAAGATTCTGCAGTCAGGAATCATATATTTTGTCTGTGTTGCTGAACTTTTTGTTAACATTTCATGCATAACCTGCTTTTCAAACCGGTATCAACAAAGCACAAATTTTGTTGACATCTTATATGTATGAATGTTAAGAGTAAACAAGGATTCTTCGTTTTGAAAATGTGGTTGAGTTGTGTTCATATTAGAATCATTTCATCTGTCAGTTGTAAGCCCTAAAGGGAAAATAAAAGCACCAAACTTTGTGGCTATAAGTTTGAAGATCTGCATCCATTCAAAGATGCATGTGGACCGTGTTTCTATCTCTACAGTGATGCCTTTCACCCAAGTAATTGGTATTCCTAGCATTGGAATTTTGATTTGAGAACTTATTACTCTTTCAGTTGTACTTCAAAATTTGGATCTCTTTCTGAGCCTTAGTAGTGCTTTATGAGTAGGTTTCACGTGTCAACCAGAACAGCTGACCGGTTTTGGACCTCGACGGTTACTTTGACTAAGGTATTTTTCATGCAAGTTTCTCCTTAAATCAACCTTACCCTCTTTATATTAGGATCTTTAAATTTCAATCCTGAAGTACTGCTTTTGCTTAAATTGAATGGATGTATACAGGGTCTGCGAACGCGTGAGCAGGAAGATGGAGTCTCAAGTCAATACTTAATCAAGGTGTGCATACAATTTCGAGAGAACTTCTAAAAGAGGAATTAGAACATTTTACACTCCCATTCCAAGTTCAACATAAACTGCACCAGTTTAATCAACTAAATGTACATAGCCATGAACAAAATGTAAAAGTGCATGGCCAATTTGGAATTCAAAGACTCCAATTCTGCTTTTTAGGCATTTTTCTATTTTCAAAGCCAATGCTAGATGCTACTTATTATAGTATATAATCCATGTTATAATACGAGGCTCCTTAATGTATTATATATACAAATAATTAAAACTGAACATTTCCAAATAGTGTTCACTACTAGAAGCCCATACTTTATTCATTTATCATGATATTGGGTGGGTCAAAGCGAAATGTGTTATGGAAGGTTACATTGAATGGACTTATTTCGTCTATCAATTTATCCATGCTTGTTTATCTAGGGAGATTATAATAGTTTCTCTTAGGTTCTGCAGATATATTTTTGTATATTTTACAACAGAACGAGTCTATTAAGTAAACACTTATTTTGCTTGTTCGAGCACCATTGAGACTTGAAACAATTACTGATAATTGGTAAAGTTATAGTTCGAAGTGGGGGTTTGAAGATATCTAAAATGGAACTCTGGCTGCAGTTGAAATTTTCTGTAGATCTTCTTTAACTCATTATGCAACAGTATCTGCTAATCCTTCTATGCTGGATCTTTTATCAAGTCTATCTCGCAGATTATTATATTATCTGCTGTCTTCTGGTTCAGGCAATTGCAAATGCTAGCAAGGTTCCAGGAACTTTTTTTCCAGACTTGACTGAATCAGAAGTTCCAGATGAATATGAAAAGACATTTGATGAAGATGAAGAGCTAAAGCAACTTCTCAGTGGGATTATATGCTTCAAAGTGTATCCTTTCTCAAGTGGTATGTATTAATGCAATTAAAATAGTCACGTTCAGAAGCCAAAGATTCACATATGTTGATACAGGAATTTTGCAGACACGTCTAATGCCGAGAGGAAAATAATCCTGTCTGGTTCCTTTAATCCATTGCATGATGGTCACCTTAAGCTCTTGGAAATTGCAACTAGGTACAGATCTCTAACATCAAACATGATTTTCAACAATTGAAAAGATTGATTTTTTGTACGCATCAAGAAAAGATCTGTTTATCTGTAGAACTTCGAGTTCGAAGGCTTTACTTGCAGAGAGAAATATTATGTTTTTATTGGAAGATTATTCACTTCATTTATTTATTTCATGCAGCATTTGTGGTGGCGGATATCCATGCTTTGAGTTGTCAGCTGTCAATGCAGACAAACCTCCATTGGAAATATCTCAAATCAAAGATCGTGTTAAGCAATTTGAAAAAGTTGGTAAGATCATAAGTTCATATATGAGTATCATTGCATTCTTACCCTGTTTGCATGTTCAAATTATGCTGTTGTTTGTATGGTTTCGGCCTTTGAAATGCAGGAAAGACGGTCATAGTGTCTAACCAGCCATATTTTTACAAGAAAGCAGAACTTTTTCCTGGAAGTGCTTTTGTCGTTGGTGCAGACACAGTTGCAAGACTTGTACATGTAAGGTTCTTTCACTTGCTTCTACAAGATGAGATTAAATGAGATCAAGAATTCGGTAACTCAATAAAGCTCCAACCTTTTTATGGATGGCAAATGTGTTCTCTTCCAAGAACACAGGGAAAGTGAGCTTCATATTTTATTCTTTTGATGATAGTGAACAAAAATGCTGCATTGTTGGCAGTACTTGATAGTCTGGTAGCCTATTTTCTTAAACTAATTGTGTGTTCTCTTCTATTTCAATTCACGGTCTTGTCTAGTTAGTTTGGGAATACAATTATTGGGAGGAAGAGAATTTGTGTCAAATTTGGTGATAGAGAATCCAGCTATCCTGCTGGTTTCTAAGATTATCTGCTAACCTAGCACCTGATGCAAGTTATATTCATGTATAGAACACTAGCACTCAAATATAAGATGTTTTTTTCAGAGAATGGTAACAGAATACCATAAGATTAAGTTTGTACAAACGAGATGAAACAAAAGTGACTCAGAAATACCAAAAGAGGTCCTTATTTGTAATTTGAGTTCTGATTTTTGCATAATCAACCTTTGCTGATAAATGGGGTGATAACCTGTTATATAAATGGGAAGGTTCCCAAAAATGTGTGTACTGATCTTTGCAAGTTGCTTTTTCCAGCCAAAATACTATGGTGATGACTATGGAAAGATGTTGGAGATACTTCTGGGATGTAAAAACACGGGATGTACTTTCCTAGTTGGTGGTCGAAATGTTAATGGAACTTTCAAGGTACACTAACAAACTCTCTGCAGCCTTCATGTATTTTAGCACTTCAGCTTTTCAAAACTCTTATGAATTTTATTTCATGTCTCTTTCTCTAGGTTCTTGAGGATTTTGACATTCCAGCAGAGCTAAAGGACATGTTTGTGCCTATACCAGTTGAGAAGTTCCGTATGGATATATCATCCACTGAAATCCGGAAGAGTCAAGGACTCTTGTAAGCTGTTTGCATCATTTACACTCAGGTATCTCCATTGGTACTTAGCATCATTTAGACGATTAATTCTATCTATGTAACATGAAAATAAAGTGCCAAAAAGGCAAAAACAGAAAGCTTCATCCATTTTTCATTGTTTTCTCTTTCCAGTCTCAACAGAACTGAGATTGTGTGGTCTTGTTTTTCTCTGATCTGAGTTTCCTTTCTAACATTTGTATATTTATCAATTCTTGTTTTTAAACATATTCCCTTTACCAAGGCTCAGGTTCTGTCAATTTTATACCCAAATTGTTGACTTAAGTTATTCCTTTTCTTTGTTAAGACATTTGCCGAGTGTTCCTTAAGCTGATTGAGAATTGTAATACTGAACATTGTCATCCAAATATTACAATGAAATGTAATTGAGCTATCACTCGCCTGCCTCCCCCAACCACCCCATTTACAAATAGAACATATGCAGAAAGAAAGAAATTTTTCAGCAAGACCTATAGTCTAGTTGTATCAGTGGGAGTCATCTTCCATGTAATAGGCGTGGATTCGATTCTCACTATTTCTATTCTCCTCCCTTTCCCTTTTCCACTAGTCAGGCGCCACAGGCAGCTCCACAACCTGTACCACATCCAGCACCATAGTTATCGATATGAGTTGCTGCTTCTTTCTGTTTAGAAACACCATCTGCACAAGAGAAAATGATTGTTGAAATAATACACAAGCAAACCAGAATCATCAACCAGAGACTCCAAATGCCAACATTTGTTATATCTTCAACACCTCTTATTCCTTCCCAGCTGCTTCTTCCCTCAATTTCTCTCCATTCCCTAACCATATTTTGTCTAAGTGGTTATAGGGGGAGATATTTTCAAGTGTGTTATGATAAGAGCAGTTTGACAAGACTTTCTTATCACTTAAAAATGAGTTTCTCTTATCAAGTGATGGCTTTTAAAGATGGTTGAGACTTGATAAATGAGTGGTCAAAATAAAAAACCTTGTATTTTGGGTAAAGTATTCTGACTTTTTGTGGGTAGTGCTTATCCAAATGGTAGAATACTTGGGCACATGGCTAAATGTAGTGTGAACAAATTCTTGTTTGTCATTCACACAATGGCAAAAAGTTGTTGAGCTTGATAGGAAAGTCAAGTAGAGCAAGTTGAGAGATTATTTTAGGGGGCATTTGACCATGAAAATTCGTGAAAGTTTCAGAGTTTTATGGTCAAACGTGATCTTTGATATATACCCATTTCCCACTTGTGAGATTTTACTGGATATGTTGTTGTATTTTTTTTATCACAATTAATATTTTTTGGCTGATAGATGGATCAAATGGTATATTTTATCAATCAGCATTATTTTAATGAGATTATCCACTAATTACTTCAATTGACCCTTCATAAGCTTAAGAGGTTAGACAACTTGGTTTTGTTATATTCTTGGGGCTTATCTATTAATAGCTTTAGTTAGGTCGTTACCTTGAAAAGTTCATAGCATGTCATCTTTTTTTCAAAAAAATGGTAGTCATGCACTACCATCATACTTATTAGGTATAAAAAATTAATAATAATATGTCTTTGATTTATTTGTGAAGAATTAACAATAATATATCTAGTGTAGTCCGAGGTATGAATAGGATGTATCGTATGCAGTTTTATTTTCATATTCTATGAAGATAGAGAGATTGTTTCTGATAGATATTAGGAAAACAAAAATGATGGAAAGTCAAGCCCTTTCATATTAGGGTATTAAGTTTGAAAATTTGAAGCATGAATGAAGACTTGTGGCATGTGGACACTTGGTTTGAATTGCAACCACTTGTATGCAAAAGATAACTCCATGGAAACTTCTAGATTTTCACATTCTTGTATAACACCTCCCCACCCCCACCCCAACCAACTAGGTCATGAACCTTAATATGCATAAAGTGGATATCGAATCAAAGTCTTAAGTTCGAGTCTTGAAAATGAAATTGTTTTTGATAGACAATATTTATCTTCAAAGTGAGACGTTTGATGTTTTTATTTTCTAGTGTAGATTGTAAATTCAAAATTATTTTACTTTGATGCGTATATCAAATATGAGTAGACTTTAATCTATAAAGTTCCAATTATGCACGTGAAATAATGACAATTTCTTATTACTTTCATATAATAATGTACTGAAAATACAAGTAATTACATCACCACCACCACAATTCCTTCATCAATGTACAATTTACATAAATTACAATTACATTTTTCATAATTTATCCACAATCCACAGCCAATTTTCTTGAACTTTTTTGCTTTTTTCAAATTTGAGAGATAACTCAATACTTTTTCTTTTGCTTGACTGGTCCTCTAGGAATCTTGTCGAGCACTTCAGTATCAAATTTATTGTATAGTTTCTTCATATCTTGGTTACCTTGCCTTACTAAATAATCCACCTCATTTTGATACCTTTCATATAAAGCTGGTAATGTTGCCAGGCAAACAAACCCTATAAACCAATCAAAAACAAACACGAATCATAATGTCACGAATTTGATTCTTCTGTTCGTTTCATTTTATGTAGTTGTGTTTGACTGGATGCGATTTCGGAATATGTTACGTATTTTTGTAGTTGTTAAAAGTTCGGGCGGGGATATGTTCAACATATGGTTTTGATAGAATCCTATAGTTTTAAGCTATGTTGCTTGGACTCTTCAAAAGTATCAGTGGGTGCATGTTGGATTCTCCAAAAGTAGTATATTTTCGGAAAATCCAATACGGGTGTACATTGAAAGTGAAGAGTTCGAGCAACTTAGGTTTTTAGCCCGAACCTTCAATATGTGTTAAGAAATTCAGTAAACTAGCACAAAATTATGCTCAGAACCGATTGAATTAATATGTAATTAACACCAGAGGTTGTCCTAGAATCGAAAATTCAGAAAGTTCAAATCTTGAATATGATCGGATAAAAGTTTATAAGAAAGAATAAAATAAGAAATTTAAAGTTAAATTGCTTTTAACTGTATTTTAAAATAGTTCATCGGTAATTTCAGATTTTACACTTCAACACAAATATTATGACATATATAAGTTGTATAATTTCTCGTGCTCAATTAAACAGGTTCACGTAAAATGAAACGAAAGGAGCATATTATAAAAAGAAAAATAAGAGGTCCAAATTTTTAAAACCTTACCTAGGTATAACAAATTCAGAGAGCTGAAGTAATTTCCAATAACTGATAATATCCATAGAAAAGTGATTGCCTAAGCCCCAAAGAGAAAACCAAAAATTGAAGTTAAAACAAAAAATTCAATAGAAAATAAAAGCACAATAATTAAATGAAATTGCATATGAAATTAAATTTAACAAAAATGTACCAGGAAAAAAGTTCTGATATCTTTTCCAGATGAAATTTCATGGAATTTCACTATCATAGAGTTGAATTTCCCACATAACCATCTAAATGTTGAATCTGATATCATAAATGCTCGAAAATCGGGAGGATTCCTGAAAATTTAAGAATTTTCCACATTATCAGATCATCAAATAACCCAAGTTATCTATTACGACCGATAAAATCGACCTGATAATATAATAATTTTGTACCAATCAACAAATCCAGCTCCCATAGACCAGATGAATAGAATTAACATTAAGCTCATGGAAATGTGACACAAAAGAGTCACAAAATTGTACTCCATAACTTCAAAAAGGGACCAAATTACTGTAAATCCAATTAAAATTGATGCTGTTAATGTCTTGTCCCTCCATAACAATATGTCAGCAACTGTCAAAGGAAAAAAAGTTATTGTAATCAATGGAGAACATGCAATATAGGCTTATATTATGATTTGCGAATAAAGTCTCATATTTTTTAAATCGATAAAGTTCTCAAATAGCCAAGTACTATATATCTTCGAGTTTTAAATTTTTCAAAGTGAAACTCCAAGATCATGTCCTAGATTGGTACTTTCTATTTGTGAAATTTAAAACTCACGTGATAATGGTTATTTTCAAAAGACATGGCCGAAAAGTGACAAGTGAAGGAGCTTTAATGTTGGAGGTCTTAAGTTCGAAACCTCTTACTAGCAAAGGCAAGGGGTTTATCTTTCAGGTGCGGATTACCTCTCCCATGTGGTTTGCGTGCTATTGGATAGAAGCGGGGATTTACCCCATGTGCACCCAAAGGGCAGAGATTGTGGGTTCCCCTTGTTATATATAATAAAATAAAATTGACAAGTGGGAGCCATTTCTACAAATAAAGTGCATGGATAATCTTTATGATTTTGAACTAGATTATGTGGATTTTGCGCGAAACCAACAATGTCACACCATATTTAAGAATTTCTTTGTGCTAAATTAGCCATATATGCCTCAATCAATGTATGGTAGGTTCATCGATAGATTATATGTATATACATTTAAAAATCGTGAGACTGAACATCATGAATTTATCGAAGAAAATTAAATGAATATACCTTTTCCTCCACCTAGAATTGCATGCATTGGCCTATTATGAGCCAAAAATCTTCTTGTGGGTGCTGAAGATGAAGGGTACAGATCATCAGAATCAGAAGAGTAAATTGGCATATTGTTTTATGAACAATATTGAATTATTATGAGTAATAATTAATAGTTGGAGTTTGAATGTAATACTATGCTTTTATAGCTTGTTGTAATTGTAAATTTTGGGAGACAAGTATACAAACAATTCAACAAGCAAAGAAAGGTATAGCTTTAGCATGGCATTGAAGTTTTGCAAACCTTCTTTCTTGTTATAGTTTTATATTACTAATTTATCTTGTAGGGCACGTGTGTAGCAGTACAGTAGCAGCACTCTAGCAACGGCTAGAAACGGTCGTTATTGTAGCAACGGTCGAACGGCACGGGGAAGTGCGGCAGTCCGATGGTGGAGATCAAGGAGTTCCCATAATAGCATTGCGGCGAGGTCATCGCAGTGTCGTTGCTACAGTGAAATGGTCGTTGCTATAGTCCAAAGTATAAATGATGTAAATTTCACTATAATTCAATTAGAACCAGGCTCAATTTCCTTTATAGGCCCAGTTAGAATCAACATACCAGGCAGAATTTGCATTAGGTAGCCACAGTTAGAATTGGACTGCACTAATGTTAAATACATTACAAAATTTGATTATATTTTAAATAGAGATCCTAAAAGCAAGTATGTTTTGTAAAAAAATTTAAATCATCTTAGAAACTAATCGAGCTTGAAAATTCATTATTTAAATGTGTAAATAAATTTATGAACAACTTACAACTTTTTTTTCTCTCGATATTTTGCTCGTAGCTATCAAATATATCTTTCTAATTCATCGCAAAATTGAATTAGCAACGAATTTTGTTGTTTAGCCATAAAAATTGCGTGTTACTAAATTCTGTTTTTTTTAAAAAAAATTTTTATTTGTTGGTAAAATTAAAAGTAATTATATATCAATGTCATGTCATTTTCCAATTTATTCATGCAATCTGAACATAGGCTAAAATGTCAACTTTTTGCAATAAAAGTTTCCATATTTTTTGGCTTTATTCTATAATCAAAGATTAGATAAGATCTTTGACCACTAAATTTTCTTAACAAAAAAGATTATAACTTTACCTTGATGTGGTGATCTTATTAATCATCAAAAGATTTTGATTTACAATTTAAAATTTTAAATTAACCTCTTAAGTTTTATAGGGTATCAAAAATTCTACTATGGAACAATCATTAGTGGCTCTTATTATTTATGGTACATTTTAGGTCCTATGAAAAACTATTTGTGTAGACTAATCATTGCCAAGATTAATTAAAAGTATTTGTTTATTCTTTGAAGTTTCCACTCCATTTTTGCGTCAAAAGGAGCCTTTGTAAAGAGGAACTCTTTCTCCCTAAGTTACGGGGCTATTTCGTCGAGTTCCTTAGAGAGAGTTGTCTCGCGCCTCTAAGTATTTTGTGCCTACCCACCTGTGTTAGTTCCGAGTATAGGTACCCTCTTGCTTCAAGTCATTCAAGCTTTTCCTAGGAGTATGACATGAGTACTTCAGCACCGTAGCACCTGGTATTCGAACATTTACTCAAGGCATTTTCCTTACCCCTTCTCACCCTGAAAAAGTAGGGACATCTTACATTCTTGAATCGATAACCATCTTTTAGCTAATCTAGCCTCCTCCGTCCTTCAGGACTAACAACGAGTGATACAGAAATATTCACCTGTTGTCCATCGATTACATCTTTCGGCCTGATCTTACGCCCTGATTTACCTCTCGTGGACAAACCTTCGTGTTACAGGATGCGATATTTCGTCATCTCTTATGATTGAACATAATAAACTTTAGTACAATTTGACTCGTATATACTATATATAGTATTTTTATTTTTTTTTAAATGTTGAAGAATTTTGGTACGTGATGCATGCCAATATTGGACCCTTTGTATAATGATGAAATCATATTTCATCTTGACTTTTTTTTTTTTGGTTGAAAAATAAGGACAGCAATAAAGTTGACACTATATACTATATATGAAGGCGCATGCCATGCCCAAAAGTTAATGGGTCAGATCACATCACCGAAAAGAATAACTCATTCATGATTAGGAGACATTATTATTCCGTCAAATATTTTCTCACACTCGATATTTATAAAACGTCAATAAATATAAAATAATTATTTTATATATATAGTCATCTAGTTTGAAGTTTCTAAGCTTAACGAATTAAAGTTAAAACAGATCAAGATAGTTTTTTATTAGAGAGTATCTTCTTTCGGGAGATTTTAGGTAATGAAAGATGATAATAATCGTTTAGGAATAGTTTAAACTACGAGGAAGTGAAGTAATACTTAACAAGACCTATAATATATATCTTATTGAATCAGTCTTTTTCGTCTTAAATTCCTCTTAACCAAAGAATAGGACCACATAAAAAAGTTGAAAATAAAAACTTTTATTGATTCATAATATTTACTCATACTCATGATTGTTATGATAGCTTCAACTAATGGTAAGCATGCCGATATTATTACTAATAATGTGTGAATAACTTTAAAGCACCTATTGACGTCTCGTCACATCGAATTTATCTAATACGACTTATACTTTTATATAATTTACAAATTATCATATATGAGTAAATTTATACGGTTTATATTCCAAAAATAACAACTACAAATTTTCATTCATTTCCAACAAAATAGCTTTATATCCCTTCCTTTTTTTTTTTTAAGAATATCAACTATTTAATATATATAATCTAAATATTATGACACACTAACAGTAAAATTTTAAAAAGGGAAATAAAAATGAGGATTAATCACAAAATTCATTGTTTATTTATTGCTAAATAGTCGATAGCTAGCAGCAGAGTTAGGATTTTCATTTAGTTCAAAATTTAAAGTAGTAAATACATGAACTAGCCAAAGGAGATTCTACATCTACTATATAAAAATAAAAAATTATTTCAACCATATATAAATAATATAATTTTTCACCAAACAGGGTTCGAATGAACCCCTAACAATGGGCTAGTTCCGGCCCTAGTAGCTATCGTAGCTTTTTGTTAAATTGTTGTCAAATTGGATTAATGACAGACTTTCATTGTTTAGCTATAAAAAGCTATCCATCGCTAATCCTTATTTTCTTTTTTATTGTAAATCCATTAAAAAAAACCCTCCAAAAATAATAAATCAAGAAAAATAGCAGTAGATTTTTATAATTAAAATTATTTGGTTTTATTATGGTTTTTGTCCACTTTGTTCTATAGTTTTTATTTTATATACTCTTTTTTGCATGCTATCCTTGTTCAACACACTGATAGGAAGACTAATTTTTTTAATTATTTTAATAATAAAATAACATGACAAAGTTATTTCTGTGTTGCATAAAAAGTGGAAAGATTACAATCTTCCAAATCAAATGATTTGTGAAAATAATTAACCAAGCACATGGTGAAGGGAAAAAAGGTGGAGGAAAAAAAAAGAAAATCTTCTTTCTATTTTACTTTTTTTTTTGTGAATATTTAACTTTGTACGATTGAAATTAGTATTTTCGACACGAAATATAGATATAAATATGAAAAATAATGGGCTAATATAAAATTATGTACCTATAAATTTCAAAAACACGATATTTCATCTGTATTAAGAGCATTAAAAGTTGAACTCGTCAAATTTGAATTTTCACTACTAGAAACAAAAAAAAAAAATTCATCCAAAATTTGTGAAAAATTTATACTATAAAATATGAGTTTTTTCATCGAACCAATTCACTGAAAAAACACATGGTAGGGAAACATATTTCTACTGAAATGTCGAAAAACTTCCTCATTTTCATGTGAAAACAATGTTTTTATTCTTTTCTCATTGATTCAATCAAAATATTTATAGAAATAGCCACCGAACGTTTTTCAATCGAAAATTTAAATGGGAAAATAGTGATTTTTCTTAGTATTGTTTGGTTCCTTCTATATGAGCTTCCTTCCCCCTCTATAAATAGAGGTTACATGCCAATGCATTCATCACATCACACACACCAACAACTATTCTCATCACTTGCAAACAATTCCCTCTTGCTACACACACACACACACTAGATCATCCAAAATGACAATGAGGTATGTGGCTATTTTTGCACTTGTACTTTTTCTTGTTCTTGTTCAAGAAACTAAGGTAACAAAAGCATCTGTGAGTTGCAATCCATTGCAACTAAGTGCATGTGCAAATGCCATAACATCATCCACAACTCCAAGTTCAATTTGTTGCTCAAAGTTAAAAGAACAAAGGCCATGTCTTTGCCAATACATGAAGGATCCAAGACTTCAAAAGATGATTTCTTCTCCTAATGCCAAGAAAGTTGCTAATACTTGTGGTTCCCCTTTCCCACATTGCTAAGAAAATTAATATTGGCTTGAGTCAAGTTTATATGGAGTAACATGGTATGATCAGTCAAGAGTCATATAGTCGACCCCTACCTGTTTACGTAGTAGGTATTGTTGTTTTCTATAATTAGCCTTTTAATATTGGCTTGAGACAAGTTTATATGGAGTAACATGGTATGATCAGTGAAGAGTCATATAGTCGACCTCTACCTGTTTATGTAGTAGTTGTTTGTTGTTTTCTATAATTAGCCCTATAATGTTGGGCTAAGATGATCCTGACTTGTTTGGGACTGAGGCGTATGTAGTAGTTGTTTTTGTTGTATTCTATAATTAGCCTTTATGTTTAAGATATAACTAATATGTGTATTTTCTTGTTGAAGAGTGTAATATATCCTTAATGTTGTTCTTCCATTGTAATGGTAGTATTGGTATTAATGTTGGGGGTTAATTATCTTTGGTAATATAAGTTTACTTATGTTGTTGTAATTCTAGTTTTCTTCAAGAAAAATGTGTTTGATCCATAGTAAATGTGCTTTTTAATGATGTCTTCTATATGAATAATTTCATTCATTTTTCTGCCTCTAACCAATTAATTAAAGCTTGGTCAACCCATGATTAGTAGTACTAATTACAATAATGAGTTCAACATAAAGAATGATAATTTCATATATGTCCTCAAGGTTGATTAACTTTATGATACTAATCTTGGTCCAACTAATCTGAATTCACAACGAAAACCTTATTAATGGGGAAGCGTGAACGAAGTACTAAGGCCAATTTAATGAGGTACTATGAGTTGCATAAGTCATGTGTGGACTCATAGCATCTTGTTGTGACTGGTTTGCTGCCAAGTTTGAGGGAACTCGATAGGTTGAGTAGTGTTTGATAATTGTGCTAGTAGGTCAAGTTTACTTTGAATAATACTCGATCCAGAAGGCAAACCCTTTACTTTTGCTGTCAAGGAGTTTCGAACTTCAAACCTCCAACATGGAAGTCTTAAGCCAAAACCGCTGAGCCACCCGAAGGGTTAGAGGTGGGATGTTCTAGTTTAATTTCACTAAGATGTTGCTTTTTCATTTCATAGTTTCTTCTCTCATATAAAAGTACAAAATAAACTGCAGAAAATGGTTTCAGACTGTAAAATTGTACTCTCTTTCAAGTGCACAACCAAGAAAATCATAGAGATCACAATATATAACCTTCTTAGAAGTAAAGGCTTTCATTGTACATATGCATACAATTGTGACAATCTCAGAAAAGCTATAACAGACAAGACGTGGACGCGGATACTGCTAATAGTACGCCTTTACTTATATTCCTATGGACTACGTTCATATATGATATATTATGTATGTAACTACGGGTAGTACAAAACCAAACCAAGAACTAGTTCTTTCATGTTTAAGTTCCTCATCGAAACGCCTTGTTTGACTAGTAAATGTAACAGACCTTTTAGAAGAAACATGGATTCAGCCCTTCCTTTCAGTAGATTCGGTGTAGTTAGATGTTGCCATTCCAAGTCCTTCGTTTTGGTGTTTTTGCCATCCACCGGTATCAGCCTTTGAGTGTATCCAGTAGTAGAAAATGGATCCTATCATTGATAATAACGTCAGAGCAGCACCAGCAGCAAATACACCTTTTCGGAGGGTGGCACATGACAAGTTTTCAACTCGGAAAACAGCGCGATACTTTGTATGATATGCATTCTTTGCTGATCCTGCCAATAAGCATGCTTCTGCTCCTAAAAAGCTAACCCTATTTGACATTCAAAAGAGAAACTAAGCAATAGATTTCCGTGGTTGCTTTAGAGAGGGAGGTTAAGCAGGGATTTCAAAAAGATCAACAGAAGCGTTAAATGAATTTATCAAAAGTAACTATCGAGACAACGGCTCTATGGAGCCAAAAGGTGAAAAAGAATGTGATAGAGAAGAAATTTGTGTAAAGTAATGAAAGTATCTCTGAGAATTGCAAGTATTCTCACTCCGCTTTCCCTTGCTCCCTTCCCCCATTTTCCGCTAGCATTTGACCATAAATTTTGGGAGTAGTTTTTGAAATTTATCTTCAAATATCTGTTTGGCCATGAAAGTTGATCACCACAGTCAACATTGAAACCAATGAGAATAGCTGATCTAAATTAGATTTCACCTATCATCACCACATTCAATCACCGCCGTTAAACCATCTGTGTCTACGTTAAGGAAGTGTCTATGTAGTTGTCCTAGTAAAAACTAAGTTGTACTCTGTGTTTACACCAAATAAACGAATGCAACACAAGTGTCTTTCATATGCTCATTTGCCACTCAACCGTGGTTAAGTGATATGTACAATAACTGTAATTTTTAACTGCTAAAGTTAATATTGTTTGGGTTTGACGCAAGTTATGCAACACCAAGTGCGAGTAAGTATTTAACATCCTTCTCATCCGTTATGTAATCTTCAACTTTATTACCCTTTTTAATTTCTGGAGGAACTGGTTCAAGACTTGGCAGGCAGGAGAGCAGGATAACAATGAACTACTAAAAAAGTTTCTCTCAATTGATTTTCTAACCTCGGCTAATTCCACCAGGTACTTGCTAGTGCCCACTAAGGCTTGCCACGAATGAGAAGAAATCACCTAGTATTACTTTTTTATTTCTGTTGAAATTTGAACCCGAGATCTCGTGGTTCTGCCCCACTCCACACCCTTGAGTGCTAAAGGCAACAAATTTAAAGTTTTCTGCCATAGGAAGGCATAGAGATTGACATGTTGGGAGTTTGAACTGTTAGGGTGAAGTAAGCTTGGGAGGAGGTGAACATGACGGTGAATAAGAATACGGGAGACCAACAATTAAGCTTCTCCGAAGAAACAATTGGAGAAGCCCGAAGGGATTGATGATCAGCAAAATAGAGTTTCCATGAAGAAAAATAAGCAGTCAATGGTGCATAGTGGATGGACAAGGTTAGAACCATTTGCAGGCATCTTTACACCCAAACCACACAAGGATATTGGTTATGACTTATGAGCATTTCTTTACCTAAATCATGTTAATATTTCGTTAACACTAGGGGGTAAACGCACTACAACCAGAAAAAAGAACGTAAATAAACTAAACGTAAGAGATAGAACAGTAATTATGTTCTTACCAGGAGAAGACAAAGAAGAAAATGGCACAAGTGGTAGTTTTACCACCCATCATCCCTCTTCCAAAACACAAGCATTTGGTAACACCGTTAACCAACGTTTGGCTAATCAGAAGCAACCCAAATGCCGCCAATCCATAGGCTGTAGAAGCATCCGTTCCATACACACAGTATGATCTTTCATCATACTCATCCGGTTTAACTTTTGCCTTCACAAACACAAAACAACATTCAAAATTACATATATAACTACACAGAAACAACAATTACTACTAATACTACACGTCAATCCCCACTCGAACAACAACAATTACTATGTCTCAAATCCCAAGCAAGATGGGGTTGGCTATATGAATGCTTGGGATATGAATCCTCACCGACCATGTAACTATACCCAAAATCAAAGAAGTTCAGATCGTTAACTATACCCTTGAAGCTAAGACCAAAAACATTTCATCTTCAACTAGACTCATTAGCAACAACTACAACATACCAATGTAATCCCACTATGCGGAGAGTAGAGTGTACTTGGGAGGTAGAGAGACTGTCGTCCATATACCCTCAGCTCAAGGAAGACTCATTAGCAAATAAAACCAGAAACTCAATCTTTAAAACACAACAAAAAACACCCAAAAATTTCAATTTTCAACTACTCAACTCAAACACCAAACACCCCCCAACAAATCAATCCTTAGCAACAAAAGAAACCAGAAACATCCAACACAACCCAATCATTAACTACACCCTGAAACAAAAAAGACACTAACACAAAAAATCAGTATTTACCTATCTCCAGAAACAATGAACCACCCAAAAAGTTCAATTTTCAACTATTCAACTCCAAAAGTTCAATTTTCAACTATTCAACTCCATCCTGAAAGACTAACAACAACAACAACATACCCCAGTGCCTCAAAAGGCTCCCGCTCATTGCGGGGTGAGGGAGGTCGGATGTACGCAGC
>JAPFFP010000088.1:4292908-4306614 GCA_026153255.1 Solanum medicagineum
CATTTTGCTTTATTCCATCATACTCCAAGGCCAAAAAATAGTCAATCTTTGGCTCCATCTGAGATTGATGGAAATCCATCCTGAAAGATTAAACACCCAAAAAAATATAATCAATCTTTAACAACACAAGAAACCAAACATGTCCCAGACAATCCAATCTTTAACTACAGCCAGAAACAATCACACACACTAACACAATAAGATACACACAAAAAAAAAAACAATCTTTACCTATCTCCCGAAACAACAACAAAAACATACCGAGTAAAATCCCACAAGTGGGGTCTGCGGAGGATAAAATGTATGTAGACCTTACCACTACCTCACAGAGGTAGAGAGGGAAATAGACGAAACACCCTCATCTCAAAAACAATGCACACACAAAAAAAATCAATCTTTACTTATCTCCAGAAACAAAAAACAAAAGAAAAACCTTTAACTATACCCAGAAACAAAAAAGAACAATCTTTAGCTATACCCAGAAACCAAAAAACACTCAAACAATCAATCTTTAGCAACACAAGAAACCAAAAACATCCAAGACAATCCAATCTTTAACTACACGCAGAAACAAAATCACATAGTAAAACTAAAAAATCAATCTTTAGCAGCACAAGAAACCAAAAAAACATCCAACACAACCCAATTTTTAACTACACTTAGAAACATAAAACACACACTAACACAAAAAAACCAATCTTTACCTATCCCCAAGCAACCAAGAACCAAAAAAACCAATATTTAACTATACTCAGAAGCAAAAACAGCAAAAAAATATAAAAATATAATATAATCTAAAAAGGATACCGTGCTACGACGTCGTTCAGCACCGACAGCAAGAACAAATGCAATAAGATGAAGAGCAATAACAATTACAAGAACAGGAACAGAAACCCCCATTACTGCCCAAACTGGAAAACAGATTTTTTTTCACTTTTTTTTCGAATATATTTTAGCACTTAGCACCTACTTTTTTTGAAGCTTTGAGTATCATTTTTGTTGCTTTATGACAAAAAAGAAACAGTAATAAAGAGTGAAAATGATTAATCAAATATAGTTTTTTTGGATAGTAGGGTCCTCTACTTTCTTTATAGAAAAATATGGATCTTTGTTTGATAGTGGAGTGTACACTATAGTGTGAGAGTGTTTCGTCGCGTGTAAAGGTTGAGGTAGATTAAAAAAATATTTGGAGAGAGGTGATTGGATAAGATATGATATAACTTTGAATTACTGAGGACATGATCTTATATAAAAAGGAGTGAAAGTTACATATTAAAGTAAATATTAGATGGCTAGTAGAGGTAGGATAATGTATAACCTTATAATATAGTAGGTTAGTAGAGGTAGTCGTATTTTTATATATTATATTGTTATTATCCATCAATTATTTTGTTACTTTTATTGTCTTTACAAATTATCATTTGTTTCCACTCTAGTCATTTGGTTTCATATCTAATATTTTCTGCTTTTGAGGATGATATCTTTGGGATGAGGGTCTTTCGAAAAAAACCTCTCTATCTTTATGAGGTGGAGGTGTTTGCGTACATTATACCCTCCTAAATTTCACTTGTGAAATTTCATTGGTATATTATTATTGCGTTTAAGCTTTGAGTATTAAAAAAATTACTTTCCCCAAAATGAAATTTTATTCGAAATAAATTTAAATTAATCAAATTCGTTCAACATTAGATCAAAATTAAAAAACATAAAAGAAATGTGAAAGAGACAAATGTAGAGCTGGAGTTTGGGTGGCTGCCGGTTTTCAGGTTGTTCTTCACCAGCTTTTCTGCATTACTTCACTTTTATTTTTTTGACAAATTAAACATAAAAAAAATTAAAAAATATCTTTTTTTAGTACTGAACACATCTTTTATATTTTAAAATATTTATTTATATTTAGAAAATAATTTAAAGTTTTAATTTATTATTGCTCACCTATATATTAAATGGGCCCAAACAATGCCCAATCTCTTGTTGGGTTGTGTAGTTGCAGGCTAGTCTCTGGCCCAATAGCTTATAGCCAACCCTGTCTATATAATTGGCCTTGACCCATAAAATCCTATTAGGCGTCCCCCACTATCGTCGGACCACCTGGATCTCTTGTCGGACTTGTTGCGGACCCACTCGTATGATTTTTTGAGAAAGTTGTGCTGGAACCCCTGTAGTGCCAAAAATCCGTGGGGTAACACTCACAGAAAACTGTCGAAATCGCCTGTTTCCTATTCCTTGGCCCATAAAATCCTACCAGGCGTCTCCCACGTCGCCGAGCCACCTGGGCCTTTTGTCGGCTTGTTGCAGACCCACTCGTATGATTTTTTGGGAAAGTTGCACCGGAGCCCTATGCAGCCTCACAATCTGTGGGCTAACACCTATAGAAAATTGTTGAAATCGCTTATTTTTTGTTCCCTGGCCAATAAAATCCCACCAGGCGTCCCTCGCCACCGTTGTGCCACTTGAGGCTTTTGTCGGGCTCAATGTGGATCCACTCGTATAATATTTTAGGAAAGTTGCGTCAGAGACCCCTACAGCGCCAGAATTCGTGGGTTTACGCCCATAGAAAACTACCGAAATCGTCTGTTTTCTGTTCCTTGGCCCATAAAATCCTACCAAGCGTCCCCCACCGATGTCAGGCCACCAGGCCTTCTGCCGGGCTCATTGCTGAGCCATTTGTATGATTTTTTGGGTAAGTTGCGGCAAAGTCCCCTACAGCACCAGAATTCGTGGGCTAACACCCATAGAAAACTACCAAAATCGCCTATTTCTTGTTCCTTGGATTATAAAATCCTATCAGGCGTCCCCCGCCGCAATCGAGCCACCTGGGCCTCTTGTCGGGCTTGTTGCGGACTGACTCGTATGATTTTTTTAGGAAAGTTACGCCGGAGCCCCTTGCTGCGCCAGAATCTGTGGGCTAACACCCACACAAAACTGCTGAAATCGCATGTTTCTTGTTCTTTCGCCCATAAAATCCTACCATGTATCTCCCGCCGCCGTTGGGCTACCTGGGCCTCTTGCTGGGCTCGTTGCAGACCCACTCATATGATTTTTCGAGAAAGTTGCGCCAGAACCCCCTGCACCGCCAAAAGCCATGGGTTGACACCCACAAAAAACTGCCAAAATATCTTATTTCCTCTTCCTTCGCTCATAATATCCTACCAGGCGTCCCCTGCCACCGCCAGGCTACCTGGGCCATTTGTTGGGCTCATTGCGGACCCACTCGCATGATTTTTTGGGAAAGTTGTCTCGGTGCCCCCTGCAGCGCCATAATCCATGGGCCAACACCCACAGAAAACTGCCGAAATCATTTGATTCTTGTTCCTTGGCCTATAAAATCCTACCAGGTGTCCCCCGTTGCTGCCAGGCCACCTGGGCCTCTTGTCGGGCTTGTTACGGACCCACTCGTGTGATTCTTCATTAAAATTTCACCAGGGCCCCTTGCAACGCAGGATCCATGGGCTAACACTCATAAAAAACTGTCGAAATCGTTTGTTTCATGTTCTTTGGCCAATAAAATCCTACCAGGCGTCCCTCGCCGCGCCGAGCCACCTGGGCCTCTTGCCGGGCTCATTGAGAACCCATTCATATATTTTTCGGGAAAGTTACGTCGGAGCCCCCTGCAGCACCAGAATCTGTGGGGTAACACCCACAGAAAACTGTTGAAATCGCTTGTTTCCTATTCTTTGGTCCATAAAATCTTAGCATGCGTCCCCGGCCACCGTCGGGCCACCTGGGCCTCTTGCCGGACTCGTTATAGACCCACTCGTATAATTTTTTGAGAAAGTTGCGACAGAGCCCCCTGCAGTGCCAGAATTTAGTGGCGGCATTGGTGGAGGCCTGGTAGGATTTTATGGGCCAAAGAACAAGAAATGGGCGACTTCGGCAGTTTTTTATGGGCATTAGCAACATTCTTGAAAAATCATATGAATGGGTCTGTAATGAACTTGGCAAGAGGTCGAGGTGGCCCAACGGCGTTAATGGAGTCCTCGTCAGATTTTATAGGCCAAGGAATAGGAAACGGGCGATTTTGACAGTTTTTGTGGGTGTTAGCCCACGGATTCTGGCGTTGCCTGGGGCTCCAGCGCAACATTCCCTTAAAATCATACTAGTGGGTCCGAAACGAGCCCGGAAACAGGCCTAATGGCCTGGCGGTGTTGGCGGAGGTCTAATAGGATTTTATGTACCAAGGAACAGGAAACATACGATTTCTGCAGTTTTCCGTGGATATTAGCCCTCAGATTCTGGCGCTGCATAAGGCTCCAACGCAACATTCTCGAAAAATCATACGAGTGAGTTCAGAACGAGCCCGGCAAGAGGCCAGAGTGGTCCGGTGGCGTTGACGCTGGCCTGATGGGATTTTACGGGCCAAGAAACAGGAAACACGCAATTTCGACAGTTTTTTGTGGGTATTAGCCGATGGATTCTGGCGCTGCATGGGGCTCCGGCGTAACATTCCCAAAAAATTATACGACTAGGTCCGCAACGAGCTCGGCAAGAGGCCTAGGTGGCCCGGCGGCGGTGGCGGTGGCGTGGTAGGATTTTATAGGCCAAGGAACAGGAAACAAGCGATTTCGATAGTTTTCTGTGGGTTTTAGCCCACTGATTCTAGCATTGCATGGGGCTCATGCACAACATTCCCGAAAAATCATACGAGTAGGTCCGCAACAAGCCCAGCGAGAGGCCCAGGTGGCCCTACGGCGCTGGCGAAGCCCTATTAGGATTTTATGGGCCAAGGAACAGGAAACAAGCGATTTTGGCAGTTTTTAATAGGTGTTAGCCTACGGATTCTACCGCTGCATGGGGCTCCGGTGCAACATTCCCGAAAACTCATACGAGTGGGTTCGCAACGAGCCCGGTAAGAGACCCAGGTGGCCCAGCGGCGTCGGCGTAGGCCTGGTAGGATTTTATGGGCCAAGGAACAGTTTTCTGTAGGTGTTAGCCCACAGATTCTAGCGCTGCATGGGGCTCTAGCGCAACATTCTCGAAAAATCATACGAGTGGGCCGTAACTAACCCAGCAAGAGGACCAGGTGGCCTAGTGGCGTTTGCGGAGGTTTGGTCAGATTTTATGGGCCAAGGAATAGGAAACGAGCAATTTTGACAGTTTTCTATGGGTGTTGGCCCACGGATTCTGGCACCACATGGGGCTCCAGCGTAACATTCCCAAAAAATCATATGATATGATCCGCAACGAGCCCGGCAAGAGACCAAGTGGCCCGGCGGCGTTGGCGGAAGCCTGGTAGGAGTTTATGGGCCAAGGAACAGGAAACAAGCGATTTCAGCGGTTTTCTGTAGGTGTTAGCCCACGGATTCTAGAGTTGCATGGGGCTGCGACGCAACATTTCCGAAATATTATACGAGTGGGTCCGCAACGAGCCTGACAAGAGGCCCAGGTGGTCTGACGGCGTTGGCGGAGGCGTCATAGAATTTTATAGGCCAAGAAACACGTAATTTCGACAGTTTTCTGTGGGTGGTTATAGCCCACGGATTTTGGCAATGCGGGGGGCTCTAGTTTTTCGAAGAATTATACGAGTGGATCCGCAACGAGCCCGACAAGAATGCCAGGTGGCCAGACGGCGGGGCTCACACCTGGTAGACGTTAAAACGTATATTAGACATCTATCGTTAAAAATAGGTGTCCGACACAAGTCTATATATGATTTAGGATCATTACAAATCCATAAATTAAAAAAATAAATAGCTTGTTAACTATTAAATCAATTCTTTATTAAGTCCAAGATAATTATAGGGCATAACTCTATATATCATGATCTAATCCACATTAAATTTTATAACTGGATGAAGCACATCTTGATTGACCTTCTGCTATATTATAAATCAAACAAAAAAAATAGAGAAAATTTAGATTTATCTTTAATATTATTAAATGTGATTATGTCAAATTAGAATATGGTTACATTCAAAGCACCAAAATAGCCAACTACAAGAAAAATTAATATATGAATAGATGGTTGTGAAATTTTCAATTTTTGGTTGTGCCTTATCTTAAGTTGAAAAATTTATTGATATTACAAGGAACAAGCATATAACTACCTTAATATAATTAGGCTTAATATGTCGACAACCTCTTATTATTAAACTTCATTCAGACATTCAAACTATAACTTAACTCAATTAAACATCTAAATATTTGAAAAAAATTTCTTATCATACACTTCCGATTCAAATTCTTTATCCAATGAACAATCTATATATATCATAAAATTATAATTAATCAACTTTATTTATTCTCACATAATTTTTATCTCAATCATAATAAATCTGTTTTGACGATGATCATCCAGTGCAAATGAATTTTTACAAAAAAATCATATAATAGCTATTTTTTAACCTCGAATAATTTTCATTTCATCTTGACCATTAGGTCACATCTAAAAGAAATACTTAATTTTATATACATATAAAATAATATTTTTAAAAAAATCTAAAATCCAGGTGGCATATTCGTCAAGATCCGTTTAAGTTTGATCATACTCATTAACACGTCAGCATATTATCAAGCCTTTTGACTTCTATTTTTTTAAAAATCCTTAGATAATGTTTTTTTTTTTCAAAAAGAGAAACTAATTTACAATAATAAAATATAAACTTAATAATGATAATATAATTTAATCTCAAGATGAAAGAAATTCTGAATTTTAATTAAACTACTATACCTATTTAACGAAATTTTAAATATGAATACAAAGTTTGAGTTAACTAGTATTGAATTCCGTCAAATCTTGTATTTTTAAACACAATATATAAAAACTCACTAAAAATTTACAACAAACATTCGACATGAATTCGTAAATTAAAAAAATAGTCAAGAACCTCAAAAATCGAACCTACAAACCCTAAATTCTGACTCGATTTATGATTAAACACGTAAGTTAAACTGCAGCTCCACTCACCAACCAATCAAACCCATTATATTAATTTATGTGGCTACTCGACAACGCCTATCTCTTAATTAATATTTTTAATTTATTTATTTGCATAATGTACTCCTATATATATATAAATATAAATTTGTAACAACACATAAACTTCATTGTGATCACCACCTTTGTTCATAGTCTCATATATCTCAAAAATATTTTTAAAGACTTATATATATAGATATAATTATTCATTAAGATCTAAATATATATATAATCTTTGTGGATTTTTATTTTTATTTTTATTTTTAGTCTCTTTAATTTTTTATTTTTACTTTTTTTTGGATTTTGAAGTTTAGAGAAAGATGGCTCCAGATCTATCAACAATTCTTCCTAGGGTTCTTATTGTTTCTAGAAGAACTGTTCGAAAAAATAAATTTGTTGATTTTGTTGGTAAGTATTCGATTCGTCTATCTTTATTTTAATTTTCTCTATAAAAATTTTATCGTTAATTCTTGATGTTCTTTTTTTTCATGAATAAAAAGTGTAGCATCACTGAATCTACCTGAGGTTCATGTCGGTGGAGGAATTGGATTTGAGATAAAAGAGGGATTTTTGTCGTAAGATGTTTTATAAATAAATAAATAATTTAATTATGATATCTTTTAAAATTTGTCATGTCCATGGTTACATTAATTCTTGTGATGTTCCTCTTTTGTTCTGGAAAAAAAACATTTTTATGTTTTTGTTTGCTTAAAATTTTAGTGAATGTACACTTTTTGACAATTGATTTATGTGTAATCATAATCTTGTTTTTGATGATTAGTTTAAGTTGTTGAATTGTGTGCTGGATTCATTTGAATACATAAAAAGGAAGAAGTAACACACTTATGTTACTTTTTTGTACATTATAAATATTTTTATTTACTTAATTATATGTTCGTCTATGTAGGTGAGTATCATTTGGATCTTATTGTGAGTTATGGAGCAGCGCCTGTTATAGTGCCGCGAGTTAGTGGTGTACACATGTTACTAGAAAGCTTTCAACCAATTCATGGAGTTCTTCTATGTGAAGGAGAAGACATTGATCCATCACTTTATGATGGTGAATTATGTGGATTATCACAAGAAGAACTTGAAGAAATCAAGAAATTACATTCAAGTGACACAACAATTGATAGAGAAAAAGATTCAATTGAATTAGCTCTTGCAAGACTTTGTCTTGAGAGAAATATACCTTATTTAGGAATTTGTAGAGGTTCACAAGTCCTTAATGTTGCTTGTGGTGGCACACTTTATCAAGATTTAGAGAAAGAATTGTCCAAGAATTATCAAACCTCCGACTCTTCAGAAATGTTGTCATTGAAGAGCCAAAGTCAGAGTCAAAGTCAGAATCTCAGCGACATAGGTCAAAAGTATGAAAAAGTTGTACACATGAACTATGAAAACTATGATGGACATAGACATGTGGTGAAAGTAGTTAAAGATACACCATTATACAAATGGTTTAAGGATTCATTAGAAGATAATGATGATGAAATTTGGGTTAACAGTTATCATCATCAAGGAGTTAAGAGATTAGCACAAAGATTTGTGCCAATGGCATTTGCTAATGATGGATTAATTGAAGGTTTTTATGATCCAGATGCATATAATCCTGAAGAAGGTAAATTTATTATGGGATTACAATTTCATCCTGAACGTATGCGTGGACAAGATAATGGTGATTTTGATTATCCAGGATGTGCTATGGCTTACCAGGTAACTTGCTAATGATGTTTTGAGTTCGAGTCCTAGGAATGAAGGAACTGTTGGTATATAGGACATCGTGTCACAATCCAAGCTCATATATATGTGTTTTTGGGCTCTACGATAGGGAAAAATTTGTGAGTGGGGTCTGTTGGGCCAAAGCAAATAATATATGTCATGAGCTTGGGTTGTGATAAATATATTGTCGGCTTTTGATCTCAATTTGAGGGTCTTCCAGAAACAACCTCTCTATCTCTATGAGGTAGTGGTAAGATTTGCGTATATTTTATCCTCCCAAACCCCACTTGTCGGGTATGTATATTGTTGTTTGTTGTTTGTTGCTTTTGAGCTCAATGATGGCTCAAGCGTTTGTGGGGGTAAATATGTGAGGTTTGTTGGTCCAAAGTCTATAATACGTGTCATAAATTTAGATCTTGACAAGTATATTGTCTGCTTTTGGATTTGATGATGGCATAGCTCAAGCAACAAATCCATGAGGTTTGTTGGACCAAAAAGGGCTTGGATCGTAATAGTCTTCCCCCTTGATAAGTTTTACCAGGGTCGAATATAAATTAGTCGGATCAATGAATATCGAATACCATATGATGATACAATGAAGAGTATAAGAAAAGAGACTTTCTAAAGTTATGATTATTAAATTGGCCACTTGTCTATGTCCTTTACCAAAAATATAGATATTTTATTAACAAAAGCCTTGGATGAAATTAAATCATGTGATTGATCAACCATAAAGTGTTTTGGAAAATTTAATGAAAAGATGGTATAGAAATATGGACTGGTTTTTTTCCAGATATATACAACAAAGTCAAATGTGTCAAATCATCATTAGGTATTCAAAATTCACTGACCTGACTAATTCAGATTTACGCTATAAAACATCATGATAGGGTATCTTAGTGCTCCTTATCGAAGATGAATCTATTCCCAAGACATGAGTTACTTGATATTAATTAATGTATTTTATACTGACAGTGCGTAGAACTTAACGACGTTTTAAATGTATTTGATTGGTTTTGTAGGAATTTGTTAAAGCAGTAATTGCATATGAGAAGAAGCTTAATGGTTCTGAAAATATAGCAAGAAAAGATGTTAAATTCAACCATGAATTAGAGTGCCAAAGAAGAAGCATTGTTAAAAGTTTTTCAATTGCAAGAAATATGTATTGCACTGGACTTGGCAGAATTTCAGAAAAAGAATCTGAACTTGAACCTGGAGCTGAATTTCTTGAGGTACAATTGTTTATATATATATATATATATGTTTGAAATTTCTTGGCGCAACGATAAAGTTGTCTCCATGTAACCTAAAGGTCACTAGTCTGAGTTGTGGAAACCACTTATATAATGCTTGTTTTATAGGTTAGGTTGTCTACATCATGCCTCTTGGATGTGGTCCTTCCCTAGGTTATAAAAACGTTTTTCATGGTTGACCCTAGTGGCGGAGCCACAGTGTAATTAGGGGGTTTATCCGAATTTCGGCGAAAAATTATACGATTTATATATGGTAAAAAAAAAAGTATGTATATATAATAGATGTTGAACTCCTCTTTGATTAGTTCATGTGTCTACTTCTTAAAATTTTGAACCCCTTTAAATATAATTCTGGCTCTGCCATTGGTTGACCCCTACTACATCATCGTCTCTTTACTCCGTAAAAGTTTGCGTACTCCCTAGGTCCCACTTGTGAGATTATATTTGGTATATTATTTTATATGCATATGCTAGAGTCCGATTCTATTGGTTCAACTGAACACATTATTATAAGCTCTGAACTATCAATCTCTGAATGAGGGATTTTAGTAGCTCTTTTGGCTTGAGTGAGAGTCTCCCTCCCCCCGCACCGAAGAATCTAAACTAACACACATAATAAAGAATTTTAGTAGCTCTGTTGGTTTTAGTGAGAGTCTCCCTCCCCCCATTGTTACACACCAACTAACCGACTCTAGATTCTGAACGATTTTATGCATGACATGTAGGCGAACACAGCATTGAGTGTGCAACAAGAGAATAGGTTGAAGCAAATGGGAGCAACAGTGAGGAATGCATCAACATACATGACCAGATTGAAGATGAATGAAGAAAGAGAAAAAATGGCTAGGGCTATTCTTGCAAAAATGTCAATTGAACAACTCTCAGATATGGTTGGCTTTTATCATAAAATGGGACAACTTTGTTCTGAGGCTTTAGACAAAAAGTTCAATGAGCTTGAACTAAAAGGAAGCTCGGTGCACTAAGCTCACGTTATACGTGTGAGGTTTGGAAAAAGATCGAATTACAAGGGTCTATTGAACAATTCATCTCTAATTGTCTTCTTTTTTTCTACAAAATTTCTCTTTATGTTAATGATGTGAAATCAAGTTTTGTTTGATGTTTTTGTTGGTTTATATTTAGCAAAGTCGAAATATAGATAAAAACAACTAGCATTACTTAACATAATATACAAAATTAATGCATCTACTTGAATTGCTACCATATTATATTCCATATGTGACACATAGAGCTCACAATTATCTTGTTCAGACATTTCAAAAGATGTTGCCATGTGTATGTCGAGTCTTTCAAATGTAGTGCATTTTCGAGGATTTGATGCAGATTTGTGTTAAAGACGGTAAATTTAGGTATATTAATGTGTGACAGTGTGTCACACAACATTTTATAAGGCCCTCTGTGATGATCTAGTGGACCATACTCAACTTCTTCATAATTATGCCACTTTTATAGCTTTAGAGGTCACAAAATAGAAATTCAAGATTCCTCTAGACATATAAACAACAACATACCCAATGCAATCTATCAATAAAAGTCTAGATAGGATAGAATATACGCAAACCTTAACAGCCCCCCCTTCCCCTCGGTGAGGGTAGAGAGGTGGTTTCTATAGACTGATACTAGACCAGCACCAAGAAGCCATACCAATAAGTCAGTAGTAGCTTTAGCAGCAAGAACAGATCAGAAAGGGAAAAAATAGAGATACTAAACTGCCAAGGGAAAAAAAAAGCAGCAATGGGACAGAAAGATACCTAAATAGTCTATTATTACTAAATAAAGTCAAAATCTAAAAAATAATGTACAGGACATAGGGAAGCTACACTTCACCACCATAGTAGCTCTATCAAAATAAGCTAGAATGCTAGTATAAATAACACACCAACAAATTCAGGGGAGTAAAAAAGACAGCATGCTCTCTCTACTACTAAGCGAAAATGAGGAGCATTATAGTGCCATCTTAATATTATACGCGTCTTTCTTTCAGTCATTTGATCACAGCATAGGCATTGTACTCATCAGCTCATCTGTTATCGATCTTTTATTTGTAACTTCCCTCGAACTTCTGTTACATTACTATTTTTCCACTCCTTTCCCAGCCCTTTCCTGAGAGCTGGTTTTCCTTTTTTTTTTTTCTTTTTTTTTTTTTCTTTTTAGATTGTTTTGCCTCATAGTACAGATAACAGCATTGTAACTTAACGTTAGGAAATCCTCAAGTCTTAACCCATTTTTCCTCGGAAATCAACAGCTGTATCAAGCAGAGTGTGGTTCTCTCACCACAGAACGAGGAGACTAACTAGTTGTCATCTCTGGCAGAAGAAACTGAAATCTGGGTGATTGACCTGAAGCAGCGTTAGCCAATCATCAGCAGCCTGAAAGAGCGAGCTCATTAACTGTCTTCCAGGGCCGCCATTTGGAGTCCAAAGTGACGGTTTAAACTTGTATGAAGCAAGGCCAAAAGCAGGTAATGGGATCTTAGGGGCTGCATCTGTATCAGTCGGACATGCTACAACCGCAGCATGACCACTTCGACTTCCTGCAGAAAGTCCATGTAAATTACTAAAATTTCAATGACACATTTGCAACAGAACAATTTAGTTAAAACGCTACAAGTAACCCATGTTAGACTATTGTAATAGACACTCTTAACACATTCTTCACCAGATTTATTCACCAGGACACACACAAATAAACAAAACCAGAACAAAAGAAGAGAGTGGCGTCCAAGTTCCAACATGCTAGCAAAGAGCTAATGAACTTAGGGTAGACATCTTTTTCACTAAATTCAACAGATTATATTGTTGAAAAATTGGAGGAAAGGCTGCATAAGTCATTCAAGCCAAACAACAATGCATGACACAAACTAAGTCTTGTGCTAACTTCAATACTGATGATACCAAACTCCAAAATTTTTGCCATTCTATTTCATTTAGATTATTATATCTTTCAAGATAAACAACAAAGCAAAAAGAATTAAGTCAGCTAATTAGCTTCGTATTCCTTTTTTAAAGGACTGAGACAAGCCCCAGGACTCTCTTCAAGTGGCAAAGGTTGAGGATATTGTGAATTAGGCTAGAAGTTCAAGCCTTGCACCATGCAAACTTTGCCTAGTATTTAAGTGGAAAAGGGTAGAGGAGCAGACCCATTATCCTCAAGTTTCGAAGGCTGTGATTGGTCCTAAAGAGGAAACCTCGCTACACAACTTCCACATAGGTTATGTTTCTGTTTCTTTTATACAACTATTTTGGAGGCTTCTTAAATCCTTACTTCCATGTGAGATGAGTTAAACTATATTGATGGCAATAAATCTAAAGAAATTGATGCAGTCAATCACTCTTTGTTTGACAGCGATTAATTCTGTTCTTTTTTTCTTAAATAGATTGAGGAGATACATGAGTATCAACATACCAGTTCAGAACACGGAAAAATGTGAAAGGGCACAGAAGAAGCCAACAACAACAACAGCAACATACCCAATGACATCCCACAAGTGGGGCTAGGGAGGATAGAGTGTATGCAGACCTTACCAGATAGAGAGGCTTTTCCAGAAGAACCTCAGCTCAACTATATCAGCCCCAAAAATAAAAAAATACTAGATATAGAATATCAACTAAATTGAAAAGCAATGATAATTTTATACATAAAATAAAAGTAGCAAAATAAATGACGGGCAGTAACAAGGCAATATATAAAGACATGACTACTCCTACCAACCTACTACAACACAAGGTAATACACCGAAAAAACAAAGGCAATTTTACGGTGGAAAATGTTAGATACCTGGCATGGGCGTATGA
>JAPFFP010000088.1:4323857-4338203 GCA_026153255.1 Solanum medicagineum
AAGTGTGTAAACATCATGTAATGGCTCCAGTAGAAATGCGTGGAGATGAAGGAAGTAATCGAGATCTTAACTATCTGCTGATTTTGAGAAGGGGGTTTAGATTGAGTTGGAAAGCTAGTAATTGCAGTGAATGCGCAGAAAGTGGAGGACGTTGCGGATTTGATGAAGTCAATTATCAATTCAAATGTTTCTGCACTGACAGGCCACATTCTTCGAGTTGCAAACCTTCCAGTAAGTTCCTATGACCTTATCCAGTTAATTTTCCAGTATAACTATGCAGCACCTTATGCTATGACTAGGCACCGTGCTTTAGGTTCTTTTCATGTGATAACCAATCACACAAAAGAGTATTGCTTGATTATCTAAGCATCACGATACAGCGAATTGATCGTTTGGATTAAGCTGTGGATGATTAATAATGTGTTTACTACACACTACACAGTGCAAGAAATAAAAGGGGACTTTTGAATTAAATCGAAGATGTGTGTAGTTCTTTAAATCCTGTGGTAGAATGTTGGAATTGGAAAAATTACTAAATATAGAAAGAGACACTCTTTCTACGACGGACTGAAAAGGAAAGCAATATGCTTAAAATTGGGAGTTATGAGTACTATAAACTGCATAATCTAATTTGGAGAGGATTATATTCTTTTTCATTCTTTTACTACCAGTTTGCACTGAGCGTAGTTTGGCGATAGTCAGATTATAGGTGACTTTTCACTTATTCCACTGCATTAATTCATTGTCATATAGTGCTAACTTGTCTGAGATTGACCTTTTAATTTTTCTCATATGGGGATTTTGATGCTTTTCAATGTGGCATTAGAGAAAACCAATGTCTTACCGACAGTCCCTGCACATTTCTAAAGATTGTATAGCACATCCTGAAGCAGTTGCATACTGGTCCAAAACCATTAATTTTATAAATCCATGTCCATGTATATCCATTTCCATCCACTGAAATATTTATAAGTTCTATTTTCTTCCTTGTCAGATGCTACCTCCTCCGCGATTTGTCTGACGTTACTTCATTTTCAGGGAAAAATAATCTGGGGTTGATTCTTGGCTCAGGTAAATCAGTACTATATAATTATAATCTCCGAATTTAACATTTCAACACAGTTCCACATCTTGTTAACTTGATTTTTGTCTTTTCCAGTTTTAGGTGGAGCTTTGTTAATAATCCTCGTGGTCACTTTCATTGTTTGTCGTTACAAGAAAGAACACAAAAGTTGTTTATACTTCCCCTCGAGAGAAAAGTCAACCGACCCTTCCTTAACGCATGATTTTGATGGAGGTAGTAATTACCATGGAGTTTCAGTTTTCTCCTATGCCGAGCTTGAAGAAGCAACTAGCAACTTTGATTCCTCCAAAGAACTAGGAGATGGAGGTTTTGGTGCTGTTTACTATGGTAAGAAGCTTGAAAGAAAATTAGATGTTCGAATGACATGTCTAGATAATTACTTTGTACTACATTTCTTATTAGGTAAACTTAGGGATGGGAGAGAAGTTGCAGTGAAGCGACTTTACGAGCACAATTGCAAGAGAATGGAACAGTTTAAAAATGAAATTGAAATTCTAACTCGCCTACGGCACCGGAATCTTGTTACCCTTTATGGTTTCACATCAAAGCACAGCCGTGAACTCCTTCTTGTTTATGAGTACATTCCCAATGGAACAGTGGCAGATCACCTGAATGGGGATAGAGCAAAGGACGGATTCCTTCCATGGCCTATCCGCATGAATATTGCTGTAGAAACTGCTAGTGCCTTGGCTTACCTTCATGCTTCTGACATAATACATCGTGATGTGAAGACTACCAACATACTCCTTGACAGCAATTATTGTGTCAAAGTTGCAGATTTTGGGCTTTCGAGATTTTTTCCGAATGATGCTACTCATGTCTCAACTGCTCCTCAAGGAACAGCTGGATATGTTGATCCACAGTATTATGAATGTTACCAGCTCACTGATAAAAGTGATGTTTATAGTTTCGGTGTTGTCCTTGTTGAACTTATCTCATCAATGCCTGCTGTTGATATTACTAGGCGTCGAAATGAGATCAATTTGGCCAACTTAGCAATAAACAGGATTCAAAGATGTGCATTTGATGAGCTGATTGATCCATCTCTTGGATTTAAATCAGATGCACAAGTTACGAGAATGACTACTTCAGTAGCAGAGTTAGCATTTCAATGCTTGCAGCTTGAGACAGACTTGAGACCAAAAATGGATGAAGTACTAGAGACACTTAAGCATATTCAAGACACCTATATGGATCACCTCAAAAATGAGAAGATGGCTAACTCAATTGTTGATGGCCCCAAAAGTAATGGTGAAAAAGCCCCTACTTCTCCTGCATCAGATAAAATAGTTTTGTTAAAGAAAATGCAATTGACACTTTCACCTATTTCTGTAACTGAGAGGTGGGTTAGTAGCTGTGGCAGTAGTAATATTAGCACGTGAAATTCTTACTCTCTTTTCATTCATTCAACTTAAGTGTCACAAATATGTACTCATTGATCATCTGCAAAGGAATAAGTTACTGAGACCGTCTTTCTATCTTTATTATTTTTTTACTTTTGTTCTTTGTTCGCTGTTTCTGAATACAGTGAGTGTAACTATTGAATATGGACATGCTTTCTGCACTAACGAGCATGCATGTTTTTCACGGTTTCCTGGATTGGAGGTTACTTGTATGAACATCAGCCGCTTTAGCAGGACATTTGACAAAGAGTATGTGCAGTTCTTATGAACAAATAATGCTGTGTGCATAATATTTCCTTTACTGAATGAACATGGTAATGGAGGTTTCTGGAGCAGTTTACCATGGTAAGAAGCATATCGAACTGAGCTAGACAATGCATCAGTTACAAAGTTCGGGAAATTATCAGCAGGTACTTGGCAGATTTTTTATTAAAGTAATAGTACTGTGGTTTAGTAACTCATGTTATATATACAGCAGCTAACAGTGCAAATTCTTAGGTGAACTCCGCAATGAAGATACGTAGAAGTGAAACGCGTCTATGGACATAAAATGCATCTCAAATGGTCAGGTCATCATATATTGTTACTCTTAGGTTGCATATGGAGGCGCAACAATGAACATCTCTTGATTTTGGAATACAAATTCCCGTCTGACATTTCAATGTATTACACGTTTGTATATTTTATGCTCCCTTTCTTTTCATCTTTTTGGTCTCTGATTGTATGTCGAGTACATTGCCTAGCCTATCAGGATGTACACTGTAAATGGATCTGCCTTCCATCAACCAGTGTGAGACACATTGTGATTATTCTCTAATAAGAAAGAAATGCAGAAGACCAGAGCCCTTGTCATATCAAGAAAGCTTCACTAGCTTTGATCATTTGTCTATTGGACAAAGCTCTTCAAGCGATTTCCGATACAGAGAGTGGAGTTTTTTTGATTGTGAACACCAAGTTGATTTCTTTGTTGGTCTGATCATTCTACTATTGGAAATAAGTGAACAAAGTTACTATTCTTTCTTTCCTTATCTTTTGTTGTTTCACTTGAAGATCATTTTTCTTTCTTTAGTATCAGAAAAGTTACTTATCTTTTGCTATTTGACTCAAAAGATCATTTTTCTTTCTTTTATAACAGAAAACTGACCTCATCTCTATGTCTATGAGGTAGTGGTAAGGTCTGCGTACACTTTTACTCTCCCCAGGCCCTACTTGTGGGTATGTCGTTGTTGTTGTATAACAGAAAAGTCACCTACCTTTTGTTGTTTCACTCAAAAGGTCATTTTTCCTTTCTCTTGTATCAGAAAAATTACTTGTCATTTGTTATTTCACTCCAAAGGCTAGTCAAGCTGGAATGTGATATATCCGGCTACTTTTTAAAGTGACTCTGTTCACCTATTCAAAAGAAAATGCCCCATAACCAAAATACTTACTGTGAATGAGTCGAGTGACTTATCCGTAGATCTATTAGTGAACCATCTCTCTAGGAATTGTGAAAGATGTTCTACTATTCTTATCGACTTCCTATTCTTATCGACTTCCCTTTCTCTCATGGAAATATGATGTGATCCAAAATACTTGCCTTCTGCCTAGGAAAGAAGGCACATACTTATTAAGATTTTGCGTGAGATTTTCTTTAGAACAGACAAAAGAGGAGCAGAAATGTCTTAAGAGTCAATGATTCAAGTCTTTACCTAGTACTTAGTCAATAAGGGGAGAGTGGAAAAGTCTTCCATGTTGTCCCTCAACTTGAAATATGTTCCCTTTTTCCAAAGTCTTTTGTAACATAATTCCAAGTCCACATATAGAAAAATCTAACCAGATAACAAGGTTAAATTCCAAATTTCTTGCTTTCTGAGACCATATAGAGTACATAATATGGCTTCTACTTTCTTGTTTTTCTGGTGTTTACTGATCTTTAGCCTACATCAGGTACAAGGTAACTCCGAATCCAGCTGCACCAATGAATTTGAGTGTGGGAGCCTCGGAGTTATGAAGTTTCCTTTCACAAATTCCAGCAACCCTGAGTGTGGATTATGTAAGTTTGATTGTCGTACTAAACCATATCCAAAGATTGAACTTGGTGGACACAAATATGATGCTGTACTGAAGAATGATTTTTTCCTTCTTTCGGATCCTAAGCTTAAAGAGTACTTAGATAACAAAAGTTGCAAATCTTTCTACCAGAATTTCTCATTTCCAAAATCACCTTTGATTTCTTTCCAAATTGTTCCTAACTTAACCTTGTACAGATGCAAACATAGTCATGACAACGCCATCCATAAGACAAATGATTCCTTGTTCCAGGGTTTTGATAGATATACTAAGTGTGAGGATTTTAATGTTTACTATCACCATCCCAACAAAACAAAATTGGGAAATATTAGTGCTAAGATAAGTGGCAAACTTCCGAAGCACTGTTCACTTCTGCAATTGCCAATTCCATTGCCTACACCTTCAAAACCATATGCAAGTGACTTGTTTAAACTGTTGACTTCTAATATCCTTTTAAACTGGGAGTTGTCCAAAGATTGTCATCTGTGTCTTGACAAAGGAGGTAACTGCCAGATGATCGATGGAGACGAGTTTCATTGTTCCATTAAAGGTATATATAGTATTGAAACAGCACTCTTCCTCTGCTTGTTTTGTATTGAGGTTTATCTAAAGATCCATTCTCTTACTTTTATTGCAGATGAAAAAGGACAAAGTAAGTTCAGAATAATTATTCTGGCCTCAGGTAATTATCTGTCATTAACAATATTTGTTGCCAATGACAATACTTTTACGTTATAGTATATACATTCGAAAGGGAGCCTTGGAGCAACGGTAAAGTTGTCTCGGGTTTTGAACAGTGTAATCGGCCAATGGTGCTTGCATCGGAGTTGGCTGTTCCAGGCTGCCTTTTTTTTGTAGTACACTTTCAAAGGATCAGAGTTTTGATTACTGTTTCTTATTTTTCTAGTTTTAAGTGGAGTTGGTTTGATCCTACTATCTTCCGTTGTCGTCTTTTCTATCTGGCATTGCAAGAGAGGGAAGAATGATTCTACGCAATTTCATCGGGATCTTCAGGTAGAGAGCAAGTATTTTGGATTTCAGGTTCCAGTTTTCACCTATGCCGAACTTAATGAAGCCACCAACAATTTTGATCCCTCTAATGAACTAGGAGATGGAGGTTTCGGAACTGTATATTATGGTAAGTTTTTCTTTGAACCTAAGAATTATGTTGAAAAGATAGCAATTTCCGAAAAAAAGGTGAAAAAGTAGGTAGCTAGAGTTCATGCTTAGTGGCAAAACCAAGAATTCCGTTGAGGCTGTATAGACACTTTAACTTGGTGTCAAGTGACAACTAAAAACTCCAACTTTGAGTAAGCACATCTATACACCTTATCTCGTCTCCACTACGCTGCAACTTACAAAATGATCATCTGGACACCTCTAAAATTTATGTGTCATGTCAGCATTGGATGTCCATGAGGAAAAGTGGGGAAGCTAGAGTGCTTAGTTGCTATGACACTAAGTTGAGGTATCTAGATGTGCATTCTCAAAGTTGGAGTGCTTGCTTGCCGGTTGAGGGAAAGTTTGAGCGTCTGTTTGTGTATTATGCCTTTAATATTTATGTATAAAATGCAATTTTTGACCTCTATCCTTGGTAAAGTTTTTGATGTGCGCAGTATAATTTTGATGAAGTGTTGGAAAACTCAGCATCTCATTGTTCTTGCACATTATGAATTAGGAAAACTATATGATGGAAGAGAAGTCGCAGTAAAGTGCCTCTATGAGCACAACTGCAAGAGAATGCAGCAGTTCATAAACGAAATCGAGATTCTTACTCGTTTGAGGCACCAAAATCTTGTGTCCCTTTATGGCTGCACATCAAGACGCAGCCGTGAACTTCTCCTTGTTTATGAATACATTCCAAATGGAACAGTTGATGATCATCTCCATGGTGAAAGAGCAGCAGAGGGATCGCTCACGTGGCCTATCCGTATGAACATTGCAGTTGAAACAGCCAGTGCATTAGCTTACCTCCATGCTTCCGATGTGATACATCGTGATGTCAAGACTAATAACATCCTTCTTGACAAAAGCTTTCGTGTCAAAGTTGCAGATTTTGGGCTCTCGAGACTTTTCCCTAACAATGTTTCTCACATATCAACAGCTCCTCAAGGGACGTTTGGATACGTTGATCCTGAATATCACGAATGTTATCAGCTTACTGACAAAAGTGACGTTTACAGTTTCGGGGTTGTCCTTATCGAGCTTGTATCATCACTGCCAGCTGTTGACTTAAACAGGCACAAGCATGAGATCAATTTGGCTAACTTGGCGATAAACAGGATACAAAGACGTGCATTTGATGAGCTGATCGATCCATCACTTGGGCTAAACTCAGATACGCTTGTTAAGAAAATGATTATCTCTGTCACGAAGCTAGCTTTTCGATGCTTGCAACTCGATAAGGATATTAGGCCAACAATGGATGAAGTATTGGACATTTTAAGAAAGATTCAAGGTGGAGATTTTCGTCAAAATGAGAAGAGATTCGAGACTAGTGCTAGTTTTAATTTATTCAAGTCTAAGAGTGTTAATGTTCCTCCATTTTCCCCTGAATCAGATGAAGTTTCACTGTTAAAGAAGGTTAGGTTCCTAAGTTCATCAGATACTAATAGTGAGGTATGGATTAGTGGCTCTACTTCAACAACCACTAGTGAGTAGTCATCTATGTTGCTTGGACACTCAAAAAATGTTGCCGCACTCATGTCAGATCCTTTAAAGATGCGTTTCTTTTGGAGGATCCGGCAGACTCCCGATGATATTTTTGAAGAGTCAGAGCACCATAGGTGAATATTTTCAGACTTTTATCTACTAACTCTTTGTTAATATACATACGATAAATTATGTTCTTGATGAGTTTTATGTCATGCTTCCTTTTTGTTTTTGAATTCTCAATGTTCATGAAGTCATCTCCTTTTTCTAAGTTTTTCTGGTCCTGATCTACGTTGGTCGGATCCTTAAAAAATGCTGCTCTGCACTAGTATCGGATCCTTAAAAAGTGCATAGCTTTTGAGGATCCTACACACCTGACAACACTTTTGAAGAGTCTGAGTACCATAGATCCCAAGTACAATGATGGTAAATCAACTCACCACATGGTATATCCATGATCGAAAATTTTAAGCCTGGATGATATAATATATAGGTCCAACATTGGTATAAATCAAGAACAAAGACGAGTCTCGTTAGTATCATGTTGAATAAATTGGACGTTGGAGCTAACTTAATCTCAAAAACTAGTTCTTGAGATGAGGACTAACCAAGTCCATTCAGCCAATCAATATGTGACACTTAACACAATCTATTTATGTATTTAGCAGTTCATAAGTTTTGTGGACAGAAGAGCTGATGCCACAAGTTCCATTTAGCAGTGATAGTGATAGGACATTTTGAGGTATATGATATTGAAGAAAACTCCATATAATATTTTCGTTCCAATATATATGACGTAATTTGACTCAAAAGTGAAACGTAACAAAGGAAAAAAAAATAAGACTTTAAAACTTGTGATCTTACACATGTCTAAACACTTGTGGCTGTAAAGTGTTGAAAGTTAATCATTTTTAATATAAAAAATAGCTCATTCTCTTTGTAAAGGAGTAATAAGAAAATAATGTCACGTAAACTAAAATAGAAGGAGTAACAAATTATCTCCGGTTTCTATAGAGAATACTATGCAGCAAAGCCATATGGGTAATCAATTGAACATCCTTTGTAAAAAAATTATATTATGGATATATATAAAAGTATACTCGATACAATACTAAATTTTAAATACTTTGATAAAATTTCTGGCTTCGTCACCGTAAATAGCCATTGAAAAATTATCACGTTCATATAATTTCCCAATAAAAATATAGGATGGAACCAGATGGAAACCTCAATAAAAAGATAAAAGTAGACAGGTTATGTTCACACGAGTAAAAACAATGATATATACTGTCTTTTTCAAAGACCAAGTCAATAATTATAAAGGAGTGGCAAAATTTTCCAATTTCTTAGTCTAAATGGTCCCTTTTTTGCTGTTTTCTTTTTCAAGACTTTGCTATTAAGTTCCAAGTCCAGTTGAGAGTGTTGGAAAAATTTGTGCACAGACTAACTTATCTTGAGATTATAGTCCGAAGATCGATCTTAATTCTAAGTTGGACGAGATAAGACTTAATCCTGGAGTATCCCACCTTATCTCGCGTAACAAACGACCCCATAGTGTCTCGGATACTAGGATGAGTGTTGTATAAGCTACAGATGACAACTAAAGATTGATTTTTTAGAAACTTTCTTGGTTGTTTCTAGTGAGAAAATGAACAAATGGAAAGTTGGATTTATTATGTAATGTTCTTTTAACATCAGGATATATTCTTTACATCTTTTTTAGGGAGTAAGTTGTGACAAGAGCTATTTCTTTTTTCGTTTTCTCCGTTTGTATGTATCTGCATACCATTTAAATTTCGAAAAACTGAAGTATGCAGAGTCAACAAGTCAAGTCTTTCTACTGGTGTCAATGTGAAAACTTTAAGTCTTTTTCTACAATAAGTGTGACCCTTATTATACGTTTGGTTCCACATAGTGTTTCTTTTTGACAAGTTTAAGCTAAAGTCTATTAATAGAGATAGGTAGAGTTAATACTGTATGATTCAAGAACCTTAAGCTAGTTTCTCTTCTTGTAAGATGGATTTTGCTTCTTTTTTAATTTGCTTCGTTCTATCTCTTTTTGTTATGTTGGTTCAGGCAATGGGAAGAAATGATTCGACTTGTCCGAAGTCGTTTTCATGTGGAAATCTTACTGACTTGAGCTTTCCTTTCTCACTTTCCACACAACCAAACTGTGGTCTAATGCACATTTCTGATTGTGATGCAAAACCATGTCCAAGAATCCAACTGGTTCCTGGAGGAGATTTGTACTATGACATAGAACATTTGTTTAATTATACAGTTTGGATAGGGGACCCCAAGTTTGATGCCAAGTTGAGGCAACACAAGTGCCAGGCTTTTAACAAAAATTTCTCCCTTCCACACTCTCCTTCTATTTCTTTCCAAATCGTTACTCTTCACAACTTCTTCAAATGCAACAGCACTAGTAGTAGCACCCAAAACATTACCCAGAAGATGAAAGAACATTTTGCTGGTTATAGAACGTACAATGACTGTAAAGGCTTTAGCATATACTACAAGCTTCCTGGAGGTGATAAAGAAGACATTCGAGCAGGCGATCTTCCTGCCAACTGTTCACTTATCAGATTGCCAATTGGCTCAGCATCAGATGATGGTGGTTTGTTCAATATGTTAAAAGCCGATTTCTTTGTAGAATGGAAACTGTCTGACGACTGTAACAAATGTCACTATGATGGAGGCCAATGCCAGACTGATAAAACCAACAAATTTCATTGTACATATCCAAATAAGCCACATGATCAAGGTCATCAAGAAAATAATTCACACGAACAAGGTTCAGTCACTCGCTGCACATTTCTTAGTGTCCTTTGTTGTCTTCATATCACATATCTATAATATTTCCCTCTTTTTCCTTTAGATGCAAAAACAGTTAAAGGAAAGTTCAGACTGACTCTGGGAAGACTGACTCTGGGAGCAGGTAATTAAATGTCCATTAACTGTAGTGTCCTTTCGGTCTTTCCCATTACAGATTTTTTATGCATATCATTTGAAATTTTTCTTCATTGTAGTAAAATCTCAAAACATTTCCTTAATGATAACGGATGATAAACTTTAGCTTGCACAAAATGATTGGATAAAGGATAATAAGAGAGGCATGAATATTTGAAAACTTCTGATTACTGATATTTTTTTTCCAGTTTTTGGTGGATTGGGATTGGTGATGATTTTTTTAGCTGTCTGCTTTATCTGCTGTTACAAGATGAGGAAATTTAGTCCATCCCGTTTTCTTTCTACAAAGAAATTCTCGGATATTTTTAAACATGATATTGAAGGAGGAAGTGTATACTTTGGTGTCCCAGTCTTCTCATATAGAGAACTTGAAGAAGCCACAAATGATTTCAATTCCTCTCGAATCCTTGGAGATGGAGGTTTCGGAACTGTTTACTTTGGTGAGAGACTTTCTAATCCAACTCATGAGCTATGCTTCAATTCTTTCTTCATGTGCCTAATTCTTGTTCATTAATGATTAGGAAAACTTAAGGATGGAAGGCAGGTTGCTGTGAAGCGCCTTTATGAGCATAACTGCAAACGAATGCAGCAGTTTGTAAATGAAGTTGAGATCCTTACTAGGCTAAGGCACAACAATCTTGTCACCCTCTATGGCTGTACTTCAAGGCGTAGCCGTGAACTACTCCTTGTCTATGAATACATTCCTAATGGAACTCTTGCTGATCACCTTCATGGTGATAGAGTGAAGAACGGATCACTCACCTGGCTAGTCCGCTTGAACATTGCCATAGAAACTGCTAGTGCATTGGCTTATCTGCATGCTTCTGAGGTAATACACTGCGATGTGAAGACTAACAACATACTCCTTGATCGGAATTTCAGTGTTAAAGTTGCAGATTTTGGGATATCACGGCTCTTCCCAAATGATGTGTCTCATATTTCAACTGCACCCCGGGGGACCCCTGGCTATATCGATCCAAAGTATCACGAATGTTACCAGCTGACTAGTAAAAGTGATGTTTATAGCTTCGGGGTGGTCCTTGTCGAGCTCATTTCATCAATGCGTGCTGTGGATTTGAGTAGGCATAGCCAAGAGATCAATTTGGCCAACTTTGCAATAAACAAGATCATAAAATGTGCATTTAACGAGTTGGTCGATCCATCCCTGGGGTTTGATTCAGATACCAAGATCTCGGAAATGACTACTTCAGTGGCGGAGCTGGCTTTTCTATGCTTACAGACAGATAGGGACATGAGGCCTACTATGGTTGAAGTTTTGGATACTCTAAAGGAGATTCAGATTAGTGGATTTGGTGATGAGAAGAGAGAAGACTCTAATCTCAATGGAAATGAAGCTAAAATCATCACAACACTCGCTTTCCTTGAATCAGAAGATAAGTTTTTGCTGAAGCAAGTTAAATCACTACCTTCTCCGAATTCTGTTACTGATAAATGGATTACTTGCTCCAATATAACTACTACGAAGTAGTTAAAAGTTTATATATACCTTTTTCCTTTGTTATTGATGTGAATTTTGAGAGACTACGAATGTACAACTGTGAGAAGTTTCTTGAGCTATGTATCTATGAGTGAAAGTGATTCAATTTTTGATTTCATTATATAAGAGCTGTTATATCAAGGCTGCTCAAAACATGTTGAATGCTTCACCTAGCTTAATGTGCGCTTTAGTGTTCTCATCACAGTTCTAAGACATACTTTTCCTTGCCACTAAATCTCTTCTACAGAGGTAACGCTAGATAATTGATATTTTAGTTATCCGAGTTTTTCTTTTCCCAATTTCTATGTTCAGTATATTTAGCATTCATGCTTAAAATTATTAATGTTGGACTAAAGCTTTCTCCCTTTTGTGCTTCTTTTCATTGAAGCTTACACTTCATTTTCGCTTAAAGCCCCCATGGACCTTAGCTAGTTTGAGTGTTTTGTCATAGTGATATGCTCCATTGTTTCAGTCTTAGCCATAGAACCATAAGCTAGGATGAACGATTAATGATTCGATTCTTCAAAACTTTGGAGAACATGGCATGAAACATAGCATATATTACTAGCTTATTCTGTGTATAGAAAATACTTTCTTGGTAGCTTCTAATGAGAAAGTGAGCAAATGGAAGGTTGTATGTTTGTATTTACATACTATCTTTACGTGCCATTTAGTGTGTGACTAGAACCATTTCCTTTTCTATGTTCACGTTTGGATGTATTTGCATACCATTCAAATTCCAGACAGTTCAAGTCATCCACTTTCAAAGACTTAGATCCTGAAACTAATGAGAAGTTGCTGTTTTTTTTTTTTTTTTTTTTGCAGACTTGAGAAGTCAAGTCTTTCCATTAGTGTCACTTGCTAGAAAGGCCACTGTAAGAATTTCCTTTTCTTTTCCGCAATAAGTCTGACTCCTCTTATACGTTTGGTTCCACATAGTGTTTCGTTTTGACAAATTTCACCAGTGATAAAGACTTGCAATAGTTACAGTGTCTAGAAGTTATGGAACTTGATCTTATAAGAGAGTTCATTAACCTTCTGTCTTTCATCATCTTGCAGTAGAGCTTCAATATGACTTTGGCTGCTTCTTTTATTTGCTTCCTTCTATCTCTTCTACTGATCGTAGTTCAGGCTACCGAAAGAAATGATTCAACTTGTCCAAAGTCCTTTTTATGTGGGGATCTTACTGACATGAGCTTTCCATTCTCTCTTTCCACACAATCTGATTGTGGACTAATGACCATGTCTGGTTGTGATAGTAAACCAGATCCAAGAATCCAACTGCTTCCTGGAGGGGATTGGTACACTCCTATGGGAAAACCGAATTATTCTTCAGTTTGGCTGTTGGACCCAAAGCTTCATTCCATGTTGAGGCAACACAACTGCCAGGCTTTTAGCAAAAGTTTCTCCCTTCAAGCCTCTCCTTCTGTTTCTTTCACTATTCCTACACTTCACGACTTCTTCAAGTGTAACAGAACCGGTCGTAAGAATGACCTTTTTGCTGATTATAAAGTGTACAACAGTTGTAATGACTTCAGCATATACTACAAGCTTTCTGGAGATGATGTTGAAGACATTCGAGCAGGCAATCTTCCTGCTAATTGTTCACTTATCAGATTGCCAATTGACTCGATGTCATATGATGTTGATGTGTTCAAAATGTTAAGTCACGTTTTCCTGGTACAATGGGAACTTTCATACGACTGTTATCAATGTCATCAAGGTGGAGGTCAATGCCAGACTAATAAAACCAACAAATTTCAATGTACATATTCACATGCTCAAGGTCTGGTGCATATTTCTTACTCTTTCTTGTTTTCATATCACATATTGATGATATTTTCGCCCTTATTTTAGGTGCAAAAACGACAAGAAGCAAGTTGGGACTGACTCTCGGAGCAGGTAATTTAATATCCATTAACTGCGGAGTCATTGCTTCTGCCTGCTAATGCTTTTATCATTTCCAAAGACCTGGATTACTGACTGGTCTTTCAGTTTTTGGCGGAGTAGGATTGACGGTGATAACTTTAGTTGTCTCCTTTATCTGGTGTTACAAGGAGAAGAAATTTAGTCCATCCCGCTTCCTCTCAACAAAGAAATTCTCGGACATTTTTAAACATGACGTTGAGGAAGGCAGTATATACTTTGGTGTCCCAGTCTTTTCTTACTCAGAACTTGAAGAAGCCACAAATCATTTCAGTTCCTCTAGATTCCTTGGCGATGGAGGATTCGGAACTGTTTACTATGGTGAGAGACTTCCTAATCCAACTGACCTATGTTTCAACTGTTTCTTCATGTACCTAATTCTTGTTCATCAATGACTAGGAAAACTTAAGGATGGAAGGGAGGTTGCTGTGAAGCGCCTCTACGAGCACAACTGCAAACGAAAGCAGCAGTTTGTAAATGAAATTGAGATCCTTAGCAGGCTAAGGCACAACAATCTTGTCACCCTCTATGGTTGCACTTCAAGGCGAAGCCGTGAACTACTCCTTGTCTATGAATATATTGCTAAAGGAACTCCTGCTGATCACCTCCATGGTGATAAAGCAAAGGATGGATCACTCATGTGGCCAATTCGCATGAACATTGCCATAGAAACTGCTGGTGCATTGGTTTACCTGCATGCTACTGACGTAATACACTGCGATGTGAAGACTAATAACATACTCCTTGATCACAACTTTAGT
>JAPFFP010000088.1:4351357-4368934 GCA_026153255.1 Solanum medicagineum
ATTCAGATACTAAGATTCGGGAAATGACTACTTCAGTGGCAGAGCTGGCGTTTCTGTGCCTGCAGACAGATCGGGACGTGAGGCCTACTATGGTTGAAGTTTTGGATACTCTAAAGGAGATTCAGACTAATTTCAACGCCAATGAAGCCGAATCAGAAGATATTTTCTTGTTTAAGCAAGTTAAAACACTACCTTCTCCAAATTCTCTGACTGATGAATGGATTACTTGCTCTGATATTACTTGTACAAAGTAGTTAAAATTTTATGTAAATTTTGGGAGACTGCAAATGTACTACTGTGGGAAGTTTCTTGAGCTATGTATCGACGAGTGGAAGTGATTCAGTTTGTAATTTCATTATACTAAGAGCCTATGTAATCTTGTTCCAATCTTCGTCGTACACTCACAGTGTCTTGGATTTACGCGGTGAGTGTTCCATAAGCTAGAGATGAAGATTAATGATTGAAATGAATATTGCTTCTATTTCTATTCTGTTTTCCTCCAACTTTAGATGTATAGCTTCTTTTTATACAGGTTAATAACTCAACCATTTTTGAAGACTTTGGTTCTGAAACTGATAAGAAGTTGCCTAGTATATTGCAGAGTCAAGAAGTCAAGTCTTTGGCTAATGTGAAAGTTTTCTTTGTTTTCCTAACCGTTGCCTTCGTAGCATTTTATGAGTTCCGGAATAGGAATTAGGCAAACCCACTGATTTGGAGGGTGCCAGGGCTTCGGGCCCATTTTTCTCCAAAAGTTCCATGTACCCGTCCATAACGAGCCCGCTAAGGGTTCCGATACAGCGTCCGATAGTATTTCATGGGTTTCAGAACAGGAATCAAGCGATTTTCTTAGTTTTTTGTTGGTGTTTGCTCACAAATTCGGGGAATTTGGGGGCTCCAAGCCCATTTTACTTAGAAAATTCCACGTATCCCTCTGTAACGAGCCCACTAAGAATTCCAATAGGCTTAGTGGTGTCGGACAATACCTCGTAGCATTTTATGGGCTGCAAAATAGGAATCAGATGATTTTCTCAGTTTTATGTAGGTGTTAGCCCACAGATTCGGGGAGCTCCGGGCTCAATTTTCCTGGGAAATTAAACAAACCCGTCTATAATGAGTCCGCAAGTGTCCGAGTAGGCCTAGCGATGCCGGACGATGCCTGATAGCATTTTATGGGCTCTAAAATAGGACTCAGGTGATTTTCTCAGTTTTACGTGGGTGTTAGTCCACAAATTCGGGAAGCTCCGGGCCTGATTTTCCTGGGAAATTAAACAAACCCATCCGCATTGAGCCCGCCAAAAGTCCCAGTAGGCCTAGTGGCGTCAGATGATGCCTAGGAGCATTTTATGGGCTCCAAAATAGGAAATAAGCGATTTCAGTAGTTTCTCATGGGTGTTAACCCATGGATTTTGAGGTTGCCGTGGCATCGGACGATACCTAGAAGCATTTTATGGGTTCCAGAACATGAAACAAGCTATTTCGGCAAATTTTTGTGGGTATTAGCCCATGGATTATGGGACTGCGGGGGTTTCGAGCCTTTTTTTTTTTGAAAAATTATATGAACTCATCCATAATGAGCCCGCCAAGAGTTCCTGTAGGGTCGGTGATGCCGAGCAACGCCTGGGAGTATTTTTTGGGCTCCCGAACAGGAAAAAGGCGATTTTGACATTTTTTCATGTGTGTTAGCCCATGGAATCTAGCGTTGTGGTGGGGCTTCGGCGCAACTTTTCTGAAAAATCATACAAATGTGTTCGTAACGAACCCGCTAAGAGTCCCAGGTGGCCCGACAGTGCCGCAGGACGCCTGGTAGGATTTTATGGGCTAAGGAACATGAAACAGATGATTTTGGCAGTTTTCTGTGGGCGTTAGCCCATGGAATCTGGCGTTGTCGGGGGCTCTGGCGCAACTTTCCCAAAAAATCAAACGAGTAGGTCCATAACGATCCCGCCAAGAGTCCCAGGTGGCCCGACAGCGCCGGAGGATGCCCTGTAGGATTTTATGGGCAAAGAAATAGGAAATAGACGATTTCGACAATTTTCTGTGGGTGTTAGCCCATGAAATCTGGTGCTGTCGGAGGCTCCGGCACAACTTTTCCAAAAAATCACACGAGTGGGTTCATAACTAGCTCGCCAAGAGTCTCAGGTGGCCCGGTGGCTGGAGGACGCCTAGTGGGCTAACACCCACACAAAACTGCCAAAATCATCTATTTTCTGTTCTGGAGCCCATAAAATTCTACCAGGCAACATTCGGCGGCGTTGGACCTATTGGGACTCTTGACGGGCTCATTACAGACACGTTGATATAATATTTTGGGAAAAATGGGCCCGGAGCCCCGCAACCCTAGAATCCATGGGATAACACGCATGAAAAACTATCAAAATCGCTTATTTCTTGTTTTGGATTTCATAAAATTCTGCCCGGCATCATGTAGCATCACCAAGCCTATTGGGACTCTTGTCGACCTCATTACGAACGGGTTGGTATAATTTTTCATGAAAAATGAGCCCGGAGCCTCAGAATCCATAAGTTAACACCCATGAAAAACTGTCAAAATCGTCTGTTTCTTATTCTGGAGCCCATAAAATGCTAATAGGCATTTTTCGGCGCTGTCAAACCTACTAGGATTCTTGGGTGGCACGTTATAGAAGGGATGGTATAATGTTTTGGGAAACATGGGCCCAGAGCCCTAGCATCCCAAGAATCCCTGGACTAACACTCATGAAAAATTAAGAAATCCCCTGATTTGTTTCTGTAGCCCATTAAATGCTCCTTCTGATTAATCTTTTTTCAAAACCTTTATAGAATCATATGTAACGATCTGGGAAGATTATTTAAAAAAGCCTCAGATCCACCATAGTTTTTTGAGCATTTAGAGGTCAGTCAACAAAATTCATGCGATTTTCTTAATTTCTCGTGTGTGTTAGTCCATGAATTTTTTGGTGTTATGGCTTTCGGTGAATTTTTCTCGAAATCTCTACAGAACTATCTATAATGACCTAGGGAAGAATTTCAATAGCCTTAGTCTGATCAGTAGTGATTTTTTTGGCATTAAGGGGCCACACAATAGGAATAAGGTGATTTTGATTAATTTTTTTTATCTGTTAGCCCATGATTTTTTCATTGTGGTAGGACTTTTGGCCAAGTTTTACTTAAAACCTTTACAAAACTATTCGAAACAACCTGGGAAAGAATTCCAATAGCCTCGATCTGATCTATACTGGTTTTTTAATGCATTTAGAGGCTACTCAATAGGAATTAAGAAATTTTCTTCATTTTTTTATGTGTTAGCCCATTAATTTTTGGGTGGTATGACTTCTGGTTAATTTTTCTCGAAACTGCTATAGAACCATCCGTAATAATCTAGGAAAGACTTTCAATAGTCTCGACCTGATCCGCGATGTTTTTTGGCATTTAGGGGTCACTCAACAAGCATTAGATGATTTTCTTTGTTTTTCATGTGTGTTAGCCCATGAATTTTTCAGTTGTATGACTTTCGATTAATTTTTTCTCAAAACCTTTACAAAATCATCCGTAACAATCGGAGGAAGAGTTCAAATAGCCTCAGCTTGATCCGAGTGATTTTTTTATATTTAGGAGCCACTCAACAGGAATTAAGTGATTTTTTTTTGTTTCTAATGTATGTTAGCCCATGAATTTTTTGACGATAGGACTTTTGGTCAATTTTTTCTTGATACCTTTACAAAACCATCCATTATGAACTGACAATGAATTTCAATAGCTTCGACCTCACCGATAATGGGTCATTTAACAGAAATTAGGCGATTTTCTAGGCGCAGGTAGTTAAATATTACAATATTTCCATGCATACCATTTAAATTTTCTTCATCATTGTGGTAAAAACTCAAAAGATGCCCATAATGATAAAAAATGATAGGAGAGACAAATACTTTAGGTTATATAAATGTAAAATATATAGATAATGAAATTAACTCTTAGGAATAAGGGCAAAAGAGACTTTTCTAACACCAACTTGAAAAGGATATTGGACCTCTATATTCCATGTTCTAGCTCTAGCCAATGGTTGACCACCAAAAAAGAAGGCAAAAACAAAAATAATATCCCATCTCCATATTCATTTATTGTATTAAAAAAAAAGAAGTTTTTATTTTATTTTTTTTTTGTCTTTGCCTTTTTATTAAATGGTTTAATCTTAAAAGATCACATTTAAAGAAATTTAATCCCTAAGAACAGTAATCTCGCCATCTCAATTGATGTGACACACTTTTATTTTTAATCTGTTTAAAAGAAATTATCATACTTCTATAATTACATATAATTAGACTTTTAAATTTACTTTTTTCATTCACAATCAAATAATTTATAACTTCATGAATGTCTAAAGTTAAATAATATCACGTGAATTAGAACGAAGGTGCAATACATTATAATTAACAAAATTAGCTGTCACCACTTGAGTCAGAAAAATACAATGGAGTAGAAATCTAGGCATGGACCAATTCAAAAGTACAATTTTTTCTAGATTGATAAAAAAAATATATGATTGTTTTTTATTTAATACTCAAATTATTATTGAAGTCTTTTAATTCGGCCAAGTTATAGTCAATGAGAAAGTTGGTAAGCAAAATACTAAAAATTCATTTTTTATATTTCCACTTGTAGCTTTAATGGTCCCACTTTTTTTTTTTTTTTTTAAATAATCTTTAATGCTTGTTTCTTGAATTATTGGTATAAGATAAGATAAGAAAGTCTAGAAAATGAAAAAAGTAGTCTCTTATGTTTAAGGTAGGTTCAAAATAGTCCCTTAATTTTCATCCTTTAAGTTCGTAAAAAAATTTTGTTCTTTGTGATATACTAGGTTAGTAAGATTAGTTGTGTCTTTATATCCTATCGTATCATTATTTGTCTTGTATTTGTTACTTTTATCATATTTACGTACTATCATTTACTTTTTATTATTAGTCGTGTTTCTTTTTCCTTTATTTTTCTTTTTTTCCATATCTAATATCTTCTTGCTTATGAGGCTTGATTTTTGAGACGAGGGTTTCTAAGAAATAACCTCTCTACCTCTATGAGGCAGTGATAAGATCTGTGTACAGTGAGATTCCACTGGGTATGTTGATGTTTTTATAACAATTTTTATTTGACGAGATTTTCCTGATGTTTCTAGTTAAATCTTTTTTCTTTGGGGTTTTCATTATTTTAAGTTACATATTTGGCGAAGGACTAAAAGTACTCACCTATGACAAACTTATAGGACCAAAACTTGCTAAGAAGATACTTAATGGACTAAAATGAATCTACCCTCAAACATAAAGGACCATTTTTGTCATTTTATGTAAGAAGAGTCCAAACTCAAGTATAAGATATATTCAAAGTGAACAAGAGAAAATTTTTGGTAATACTTATATTTTGTCTTATACTAATGTATATTACTTAACTATAATTTTTTAGAGTTGAAGACTTATGGCTTTAGCCTGTTTTTTTGCTATGTTTCTTGTTTTTATGTTTAACTTAGTTGAGAGTAATTCTTGTCCAAAAGAGTTCATTTGTGGAAGACTTGGTAGTATGAGTTACCCTTTCTCAGAATTCAAGATACCATATTGTGGACTAGCCAAGATTGATTGCAACAGCAGTTTACTATATCCACAAGTTGAGATTGAAGGGGTGTCATACAATGCTTACAAAAAGTGGCTATGGGTTAATGGTATCGATCTTTCGGACTCGATTCTTGAAGGATATCTAGCTAATAGAAGCTGCAAATCATTTGAAAGGAACTTATCTTTCCCTAACACTCCTTCTGTTACATTTGGTGTATTCAACAATATCACTTTGTTCAAATGTATGAATGGTAGTGAGGGGAGAGGTGGTTTTTTTCGACATTATGATAACTACTCGAATTGTGATGGATTTAAGTTATACTATCATAAGCCAAGAACAGATGGAAGCCATAGTGTTCTGGTTGGTGATGATCTTCCTGCAAATTGCTCGATTATTCGATTGCCTTTGAAGTATATTTCACCTACAGAAACAGTTCCTTCTGATTTGTTTGACCTGTTAACTTCTAATTTCACATTAGATTGGGAAGTGTCTAAAGAGTGTTCCAAGTGTTTTTATAGAGAAGGGCAATGCAAAAGTGACAGCAAAAATCACTTCTTTTGCTCCAAAGGTATTGGAGTTGTCTGTTATTTGTTGCCTTCCATATCTAGTTTATTCTGCTTATGAGTTTCTGTGACGAGGGTTCCCAGAAACAACCTCTCGAGGTAGTGGTAAGGTCTGCGTACATTCTATCCTCCCAGACTCCACTTGTGGGATTCCACTGGGCATGTTGTTGTTTGTTATTTGTTGCCTTCCATGGTGTTTAAATATGTTAATGTGGATGAATGTGTTGTTTTCAATCTTATTGTGACTAATGAACTATCATCTGTGTGTTGTTGCAGCGGAAAAAAGACATTTGGGACTGATTCTAGGCTCAGGTACTTGACTATAATCAATATTCTATCTGTAACTCTATGTTGCTCGGACTCTTCAAAAATGACATCTAACCGCGCGTTGAATCCTCGAAAAGTAGTGAATTTTTAGAGGATCTGAACAAGCGTACGAGAGCATTTTTGGAGAGTCTGAGTAATAATAAGGGTAAACATAAAGCGTAACCTGTTTAATATCTCATGTACTCTGCAGTGCTTGGTGGTTTCTTTATCATAGCAATCATGATAGTGATCAATATAATCTGCTGCTGGAAGAAGAATAATAGAAGTTTTTCTAATGTTCTTCCAAGAAGCACCCCTTCAGAGCCTTCAACGCGAAGCTACGAATTAGACAGCGGGTTCTTTGGGGTTCCTGTATTCTCTTATGCTGAACTTCAACAAGCTACCATGAATTTTGATTCATCTAGAGAACTCGGGGATGGAGGATATGGAACAGTGTACTATGGTAAGAAGCACTCATCGATTTAACAATGCTGGTATCGAGACATCATTTCTCTTGTTTTTGTTGATTCTAAGTTCTTGTATGCTTAAAAAACTCAGGGAAACTTCAGGATGGGAGAGAAGTTGCAGTAAAACGCCTCTACGACCACAATGCTAGGAGAAAGGAGCAGTTTGTAACTGAGATTGAAATTCTAACAAGGTTAAGGCACAAAAATCTTGTCACTCTTTATGGTTGCACGTCTAAAATTAGCAACCAACTCCTACTTGTATATGAATATGTCCCAAATGGAACGATTGCTGATCACTTACACGGTCATAAGGCGAAGGACGGTTCACTCACCTGGCCTATCCGCATGAAAATCGCTGTTGAAGCTGCCAGTGCTCTGGCTTATCTGCACGCTTCTGGTATAATCCACCGCGATGTGAAGAGCAACAACATACTACTTGATCAAAACTTCTGTGTAAAAGTCGGAGATTTTGGACTTTCAAGGCTTCAACCAACTGATATTTCTCACATATCAACTGCACCACAAGGTACCCCTGGATACCTCGATCCAAAGTACCACGAATGTTACCAGCTTACTGATAAAAGTGATGTTTATAGCTTTGGGGTAGTCCTTGTTGAGCTGATATCATCCATGCCTGCAGTCGATTTCAACAGACGTAACGAAGAGATTAACTTGTCTAACTATGCAATAAACAGGATTTTAAGGTGTTCATTCGATGAGTTGATAGACCCGTCCCTCGGTTTTCAGTCTGATGCAGAAGTTAGGAGGATGACTACTTCAGTGGCTGAGATATCGTTTCGATGCTTGCAACATGACAAGGACATGAGGCCTACTATGATTGAAGTACTACAAACATTGCAAGAGATTCAATGTGGTGAGTTTAAACATGATAAGAAAACGGATTGTGACGGAAACACTAAAGAGAGTGTCCAAGTCCCTCTTTCACCTGAATCAGAAGTTGATGTATTATTGAAGAAACTCAAAAAGTTTCCGACTTCACCGAATTCTGTAACTCAGTTGTGGCTTAGTAGCTCTAGTACAAGTGCCACTAGTGCATGAGATTCATATACTTTTTTTGTTTCCTAGTTCATGTAGATAAGCAGCAATACACAGAAAATTGAGGCAGATCATAACATTAACTAAATATTTTTGGGGGCTTGTTTCATGCTTGCTTCGTTTTGGTTGCCGCGTTCAAGTCTCTTGCTCTTATTAAGATCGTTTGTAGTAGAACTTGGTGTGTGAACGGTCCATCCACCTAAAGTGACATAACCAACCATTCTAGAGGAGCAGTCGATTTAGCAATTTCTAAGCCAAGAGGAGTCAGGATTTTCGGATTATGGGTTCTGGATTCTAGTCAACATATAAGTGAATTTTAACAGATAAGCCAAATCTACTGAGTTGTGTCGAACTCATAAGTCTAAAAAATGTAGCTCTGTCCCTGCCTAAAATGACTATGCATGGATCATCTCTGTTTATATGGTCCGTTCTAGTGACAACATTCAGCATATTGTCTGTCAAAATATTTCCTATCCTGAAGTAGCTCATACAACGGTACATGATTTGAGGCATACCAAATGCAGTTCCAGAGTATGGATTTTCACTAAACATTTTAAGTAGCGGAATTAGGATTTCCACTAAGGGGATTCAGTCTAAAAAGAAGTAAAACACATGAAGAAGTCAAGGAGATACAACGTCTACTATAAGCTATCTGTGAAAAGATAATTTTGACATCGTAGACATTATGCCACTTCCCTTGCGGCCCCCTAGCTCCGCCACAATACAAAGTGTGGAGGCTGCCTTTTCTTCCTCATTTGCTTCACTACCATGGACTTGCGGTCATATTAGGGGATCCTGAGTATATTATTTGATTTTTTTAAATTTTTGTCCAAAATGGCATGCTTCATCCAAAGAGACTGGAAAAATACAAATTAAGTATTTGATTCTTGGCCCATTTCCCCCATAAAAATATATCAAGAAGAGCCAAAAGTGATAAGACTTATTAAAAAGTGTCCTTTTCAACTTTTTAAAGAGGGTACTCATTTTTCCTAACTACTTTATGGGGTCATCTTATGTGTGGAAGGAATGATTTAACATGTCTCCTTTATAAGAAAGAGTCATATTTTAAAAACTAGGTCGGTTGAGAACCGTCTATCTTTAATCAGATATTTCAAGTTTCAGTCTTGATAAAAGAGAACTTCTTGAAAAAGGAGTGGTTTGCTGTCCTCAATGGACTTACGTGGGATGAATCTGAATTAATTAAATCAGTGATTTTCGGACGTTGGATGCCACTTTGAACCGCTGATAAATGGAATGAAGGAAAAATGGAAATTTCCCACTTTGTAAAAAGGGTGGTAGGATAGTTGAGATTCCTTTATCTTAACCAGATATTTCAGACTTGAGTCTTGAAAAAAGAGAACTTCTTGATAAGGAACTGTTTACTTTCCTTAACAGGACAAGCCTGGTGCGCTAAACCTCCCGCTATGTGCTGGGTCCGACGAAGAGCCTGACCACAAGGGTCTTATTTTATACACCTTACTTTGCATTTCTGCCGAGGCTGTTTCCGAGGCTTGAACCCGTGACCTTCACATGACAACAACTTTACCGGCAACGAGCTTGCATGACATGAATTTAAATTAGTCAGATCAGTAAGTTTCGGAAGCGTAAAGAATAGTTGAACAATTAGTAAGTGGAAGGAAGGTGAATAGAAAATTCCCCATGTTGTAAAAGTCACAAGGTCCCACACCCCAATTGGCCAATCTTCCATCAAACTGTCTTTCTTCAAAGTCTTGTTTCCACATGTTTGAGTCAACTTAACGTGTCCAAAAGACAACAACATTGATGCAATCCTATTGCTAAACAAACTCTGCAGAATTCAGTTTTTTCTGACATTCTTAGTTATTCTTGTTACTGTTGGATTAGTTTTTGTTTTATATCCAAAAGGGTTCACCATGAATCTTCTTTCTTGGTTTAGTGTCTTCATTTTCTTTCATTTTTGGTGCTTCGATTCATCTCGAGGACAGAACACCTCCTACTCACACTGCACTAAAGAATTCCAGTGCGGAAAGTTGGAAAATTTGAGTTTTCCTTTCTACAAATCCACTGAACATGACTGTGGATTATGCAAAGCGGATTGTGATGTTCGTCCTCCGATTATTGAATTGGAGGGGGTGAAATATCAAGCTCTTGAAAAAATTGACGTTTTTATCAGACTTAAGGACTCTAGCCTTGAAGAACTTTTGAAGAAGAACAGCTGCAAGATTTTTGAGAAAAATGTCTCTCTCCCGATTTCTCCTTCAATCACATATCGATTCGATCGCTTACTCACTTTGTTCAGATGCAACAGAAGCCAGAAGAGTACATATGAGGAAGTTTTCAACTCAAGACGTTATCAAAGTTCCAATGTCTGTGATAATTTTATGTTATACTACAACGCATCAGTCAGTTATTATTATGATCCAGTAGTTCCTCTTCCTAGTGGCTGTTCATTTATTCGATTGCCCATGCCACGGAGTTTAGACGCAAAATCGAATAGTAGTGACTTATTTCATCTGTTAACTGATGAAATTGTACTAGGATGGACTGTGTCTGATGAGTGTAATAAGTGTTATTATACAGGAGGAAGATGTTTAACAGATAATACTACTAACGAGTTGCGTTGTTCAAATACTAATACCAACACCAACAAAGGTAAAGAGAAGCTCTTTTCATGGTTCACATTAAGGGATTTGGTTATGTTTTCCCTTGGTTCAACTCACATTTTCGATGTTTTCTATAGCTGCAGGACATAAAAAAGGGAAAGTGATTGTTGCAGGTATCTATCTTAAACATTTTGTCTGCAATTCTCTTGTTGTCCATCACTGTTTTCGTTTCTACGTTGGCAAAGATACAATAAGAAGTAGCTATTTCCACCGCTTGAGCCTATGATTGTCCACCTTTTATGTCCATTGATTGTTTTTTTTTTCCCTTTGTTTCAGCTTCAGCATTTATCGGTTCTCTTGTTGGACTCTGTGCAATTGCTTGTGTTCTATGGTTTTACGTGAGGGGGAAAAATGATTTTTCGCCGTTTATTTCAAGAAATACATCTGGTCTTTCAATGATTCAACATGAGCTCGAGGAACGTTGTGAGCACTTAGGGATACCTGTATTCTCCTATGCAGAACTTGAAGAAGCCACCAATAAATTCAACTCCTCTAGAAAACTTGGTGATGGAGGTTACGGAACTGTGTACTATGGTAAGAAAGTTTTTCATTCAAGTTACTCCGTTTCAATTTGTTTGTCTGGTTTTGACTTGGCTCGGAGTTTATGAAAGTAAATAAGACTTTTGAATCTTTTGTACCAAAATGTCTTTTGATCTTGTCTGAAACATGCTATGTAGGAAGTTAGAATTAGAATTAAAGAGATTACAAAAAGAGAAAGAGGCATTCGTTTTGACACAGAATAAAAAGGAAAGTAAGACAAACAAATTGAAACGGAGGGAGTATATTCTGAAGACAATCCACAAAGATCTATTTTGTTTGTTTTGATCTAACAACTATTACTGTATGTTTCAAAATCAGGAAAACTTAGAGATGGAAAAGAAATTGCAGTTAAGAGCCTTTATGAGAACAATAACAGGCAAATGCAGCAGTTTATCAACGAAATTGAAATTCTCACTCGTCTTAGGCATCCGAATCTTGTTACCCTTTATGGATGTACATCAAGACGTAGCCGTGAACTCTTCCTTGTTTATGAGTACATTCCAAATGGAACAATTGCTGATCACCTGCACGGACATAGAGCGAAGGATAAGTTACTAACATGGCCTATAAGGCTCAAAATAGCCATTGAAACAGCTAGTGCATTGGCATACCTTCATGCTTCTGACATCATACACCGTGATGTCAAAACGCATAACATTCTCCTGGACAATAAGTTTTGTGTCAAAGTAGCAGATTTCGGGCTGTCAAAACTCTTCCCTAATGATGTTACTCATATCTCAACCGCACCTCAAGGGACTCCAGGTTATGTTGATCCTCAGTATCACGAATGTTACCAGCTTACTGATAAGAGTGATGTTTATAGCTTTGGGGTTGTCCTTGTCGAGCTCATTTCATCAAAGCCTGCTGTAGATATGAACAGACATATCCATGAGATTAATTTGGCCAATTACGCGATGAACAGGATACTAAAATGCGTGTTTCATGAGGTGATCGATCCATCTCTTGGATTTGAGACAGATGCTGAAGTTAGGAGGATGACAATATCGGTTGCAGAACTAGCTTTTCAGTGCTTGCAAGTTGTCAAGGACATGAGACCTACAATGGAAGAAGTACATGAGACATTGAAGACTATTAAATACAGCGAATGGAAAAATTACCACAAAAAGGATAGCAATACCTGTAATACCAAGCCAAGTACTGAAAAAGTTCGTCGTTATCCTTCTGAAACAGATGATGCTGTGTTATTGAAGAAAAATAGTCCAGCTTCACCTGATACTGTGATTGATACATGGGCTAGTAGCTCCACCACTAGTAATGGAGGATGATGATCATAAACCCATTTTTCCCCTTCATGTTAACTACATATCAAGATTAGCATAATATCAATTTTAATAGAGTTCTGTTTTGTCCGGAAACAGCCTCTCTATTTCTATGAGGTAGTGGTAAGATTTGCGTACGTTTTACCTCTGCAGACCCCACTTGTGGGGTTTCACTGGGTATGTTGTTGTTGTATAGAGTTCTTTTTTTAGCTTGTTTAATTGGCATCAGTTTAAGGCATAGTTCATGAATATAGTAAATGAAGCTTTCTTGTAGTGTTAGTTATAGTCATATATGTATATAATTCCCCTTTTAGACTATGTTGCTCGGATTCTCCTAAAATGTTGTTACACCTCCGTTAGATCCTCCAAAAAAGGCACTATTTTTAGAGGATCTACTCGCCTATCAGCATATTTTGAAATTCTCTTTGGGTTATCCTGGCTTTGAAAATGTTTTTGCTACCATTTTTTTGCACAATTTATGCAAGCACTCTTTGAAGTGAAAATCATAGAAATCCACATTTAAACTTCAGCAGAGACAAACCACCAGGTGATTTCTTTCTATAAGAATTGGTGAACATAGTTATCAAATACCTATACTAGTGGACAGAGTTATCTAGTACGTGCACCGATGAGATGTAGCTGTTACGATTCGGTCCTGGTCATGATGACGCTTGCTACATCCCACCTATAGGCAAACCAATTACTCAACCCCAGGGTACATGTTCTAACTTTCTAATCCAAACCATAACTAATATGACAATATGCATAACCGAAACCTACTCAGAACCTGAAAGTCAACTGTACAAGACTACAATACACCAAAACATCTCATATACATATATCAATAATCAGAAAATATACAAAACTAGGACATGTACCCTGGGCCTGGATAATTGACTTGTCTGTAGGTGAAATGTAGCAAGCGTGCCATCATGAACGGAACCAAGTCGTGACAGTAGCACCCTTTTATAGGACTTTTCATGTTCTTTTGCTCTTTAATGACTTGGAATATAATGGTTGTGAAGAAAGTTCATAAGATGGGATTTCAAACTATGACTAATTCATTTCCCACCAAACATTGGCCTGCAGACAAATTTTCCTTCCTTTGGTAGAACTTGCATCCAAGAATGAGTCAATAAACAAGAATTAGCAAATTACTTTACAAGGTGGAAAAAAGGTACCCAAATTTGGAGCTTTCACTATTCACCACTATATTATACAATACAAAGAGAAAGATACAGCAACATATCCAACGTAATCCCAGGAAGAAAAAATGCAGCAGAACAAATAATCAAAGATGTTTGAAAAATTCAGACTAATAGGGAAACTATTCGCGCCCTTCTTTATTAGATCGAAATATAAGACTGACTTCACCTGACATACTAAGTAACAAAAAGAAAAAATTGTGCAACAGCAAACACTTGTTGCAAATTGCCTCTTACGATGAAAAAGAAAAACATCTCTAGTCAATGTCTCGCAGTTAGATTCTCAGAGTTACTCAATGGAATTAAAGGAGTTCTCTTATTCGATGTGCTTTCTGATTGTTGTGAATTGTCGTCATTGTCTCCATGTTCTTCGGTTACCTTATGGGATTTATGTCTAGGATTTGGTTCTGAATCCTCTTCTGGAAGTATAGCTCGTCGAAATATTCTGTGGATCATTTCATAACTGGTAAATGTAATAATAGCCGAGGGAGTCGTCCGTAGAAGATTGGTTCCACAACCTCGATAGAATCCGGTCAGACTTTCCTGTTTGAACATCTTTTTTACACAATCTACCACCCCATTATATGCTTTCTCTTTATTTCTTACTTGCCCTTGTTCTTGTAGTTTAGAACGCACGACCTGGTAAAGAATGATAGGTTAATAAGTACGCCAGTGATTCCATGAAAGAACAAACAAAGATGATCTTGGTCCATTTCTGGCTTACCTCATGTGGATAAGTCATTACAGAGGCAACTATTTTCGCCATTGAAGAAGCAATTGCTACTTCACCAGGGTTCAGTTCATCGGTGTGCTTATTGGCTGGCAGTTTGAGAAAGGCATCAAATGAGATCAATCAGATAAGAGACAAACGAATTAAAAACTTCTGCAACTGATAAAAGAAAACACCTTCTCACCCCTTTTTGCCAAGTACAATTTCAGCTTTTCATATGCTGGAAATTGGATAGCAACATGACTTATTCCAGCCAGAGACGGCAAGAGGCCACTGCAACCCAAAGGAAACGGAGATATCAGGCCCAAAATAACTAGCGAGAGTCAATATCAGGTGATGAAAATGGATATTGTTTTCTCTTTTCGGGGGGGGGACAAGGGTAATTGCTTGTTATCCTAAGAAAATGTTTTCCAACTTTGCATAGTTGGTTAAGAGGATATGGGACTGAAGCGTCTCTACAAAAGATGAAACACACATAAGTAAAAAGTTTCTATATGACTTATCTTCACTATATAACTGACCTGTACCATCCGCGGATCCCTTCTTCATGTGCTATTCGTATTAAAGCAGACAATATACCTTTATAAGGAACTACACCCTCCCTCATTCCCTGTGTCTAAAGAATGAGGAAAAGAAAATATCAGGAACACGCTACATAAGAAAATGCAAGTTGTTATTACAATACTAATTAAGGACACCCCCAACAAAAGGGTGTTGGAGACTTGTGCTTAAGTTTATGTTACGTGAACTCTTCGCATGCTTATGTTGAACTAGGATGACAATATCTGCACCATGTGCAGATCCTTACACCAATGACTACTACAATTACACGTCAATTCCAAACAAATTGGGATCAGCTATGAGAATCATTACAATTTATGCGGGTTCATTTAAGTGCATCATCAATTTTTTTTTAAAAAATAGTTCCTTTCTGGAATGTAAGTCTCTTAGGAGACAAAGACTTGGGAATTAAATCTAAAGAAAACGTGAACATGACTAGATTTTTGAAAACCAACATAAAATTAGTCAATTTTTCTCAGAAGATTGCTCTAAAGAGAAAAATGGACTAATTTTATGTTGGTTCCTACGCAACCTTTCACTCGCTATACAACAGCATAATCCAAATTTTTTAAGAGGCTTGGATAGAGACGGTATAAACTCTAATACTCCATCCCAGTAGAGACAAAAAAAATACTTGGTGACCTCTTCCTATTTGCCTAAGCTTGGTCGGCAGAGGTATCTGATACCTGCGCTGGTCACGTAAGCGGTAAACTAGCCGAGTTACACACAAGCTAACTCGAGTACCACCAACATAAAAGAAATTTCTGATGCTCCACATTTAAGTCCCCACAAGTGAAAAAAAATTGTATTTTACCTATTCCTATCCTTCTCTTTGATGATAGCTGATGAAGGAAAGCATACATGGATGCAATAATAGCACAGTGATAAAGATTGCACAAACTAGAACAGAACAAAGAAATATATAGAAAAATGAAAGGGCATGGATCATGGCTCCCTACCTATAACAGTGATTTCCCAAATTGAAGGAAGCCAATTTAATCAAATTGGTATTCTATTCTATTATATTTCTGTGCACTTATGCACTTTAAGGCATGACAAGCGTGAATAGAAGAATAAATCAACACTAACTGTACAAGGACATGAATGAAACCTACTTGGAGCCGGGTCTTAACAACCCACAATGGATTTGTCGTAATGGACGTTGCAGCCCCTGCTCCCGCAGCAGCAATCATGTTTGCACCAATTGTAAGCTGCCCATTGCTATCCACTGCATTTACCGCACAAAAAAATCCTTACGGTAAAGATAGGTGGTTTCCTATTGTCTTCATAATAACTTGTTAATACTACAGGATAACTAACATGATGGCATTCAAACAAACATATAAAAAAGAAGTGATGAAAGCTAATTGTTCAAATAACCAACGGAGGAAAAGTTCACCATGTGTATGCAACATATCCTTAAGATGTCCATAAACTGTAAAGTACACCTGCAGAAGATGAATACTTTCTATCAAAACGGTTACTTATGTGGAAATTTCAGAAAGGTGAGTAGATTCAGTATTTCAAAATGTACAGAAAATATATGCCAACATGAAGTCAGTTGAACAAAGCCAGTAAGATTACAGAGGACATGGTAAATCAACTTTTTACTTCCATAAAATGTCATCCAGGAGTCCAATATGGCAATATCTGCCCCCGCCCCAATAAAAGCCTTATTGATTTTGAATTTTCACCAGAAATAACAGCAGGGATGTGGTGGTGTGCAAAGAAGGGTTAATCATTGCATTATCATAATAACAAAGAATGCAGTACCGCAAGAGACCAAAGAGAATATCTGAATACTATTTCATTCAATTTTGATAATTCATTTCATGAAGGAACTCCATATAATTGCAATCCACAGAAGTAGAAATTAAACAAGACCATGCCTACCGCCCAGTTTGGAAGAAGAGCTGTCAATGTTGGTGAAAGGCCTCGATAAAGTCCCTTGAAACCTTCCGTTCTTATTATATTCTGTAAGCTTGTGACAATGACACTACCTGTTTGTTGCCCAAAGAATTCAAGGAAACATAAGTGTGCCAGTAATATGGATTTCGATTTTACTTTATTCTACCATTGATCTTAATAGGTTTATCAAGAAGACCAAAATATAATATATCTATCCAAAGAAGGAACAAGATGAAAGGCCATTATCAGCTCCTCAAATCAATACTTGTTTAAATTAAGAAAAAAAGAAAACAAGCCCTAGAAAACTTCGTGAAAACCTTGACAGCAACTCTCCCCAGAACTCACCAAATTATACTCACAATCAAAGGCAATTTACCATAAACACATGACGAGCTTAGAGTGCACAACTTACAGAATGTGATAGTTCATTTTGGAAAAGCATAAAAACCGACACATTGGACATCCTATATCAGAGAAAATGGAAATTGAAGGAAACAGTAGCCCAATTTGGGCAGTCTATCGGAGCTGAAAGCTAAAGGAACATGAAGACACAGAAAAAACGCAAAAAGAAAAAAGAGCTCTTAATCCACTAAGGAGCAGCCTGGGGAAAATATGAAACCATTAAGCATCCTAGACAAAAGAAAATTCCTAAATCCACAAACAAACAAACAACAACATACCCCAGTGCCTCAAAAGGCTCCCGCTCATTGCGGGGTGAGGGGGGGTCGGATGTACGCAGCCT
>JAPFFP010000088.1:4369034-4383627 GCA_026153255.1 Solanum medicagineum
AAGCGCAGATAGTTTAAAGAGCCATTTTGCTTTATTCCATCATACTCCAAGGCCAAAAAATAGTCAATCTTTGGCTAAATCCACAATGAAAGAAAATTCTTTTCTTGCCATTTGGAGCTCAAAGAGAGTTCAATAATGATGGGCTATATGTTTTCGTAATCACACCTTTGTTTTGGACAAGGTAATAGTATAATCCTTTTTATGCTAACAAATAACTTCTAAAAGAATTTAGAAGAATAGGTAGTGAATAAGTTAGGAGGATAACATGGGAGATAAGGATACATTGTGGCTCAGTAAAGCAGTCAACCGGAATAACTAATACTTCTACGGCGCCTGAGAAGATTGGTAAGAATTTAAAGGAACACAAAGACTTCTTTTATCTGATATATTCTAGAACTGGAAGATCTTTGAATCCATTGTACAGTGTAAAATCGAGGTAAAGTTTCCTTTAGAGTTTGAAAATTTGTGTTAAATCCAAGTCAACTAAGAGTGAGGAGAAGGGCCTGAAACTGTATATCTTTGCAAATGAGGAAAGCTCAGGTCTGTCATTTATACTTCATTGGATCAGATAACCATTAATAATTCGCAGTCCACTTTTCAGATATATTGATATGAGTGGTCTTTTGCTCACACAAAAGGCAAGTAAGTTGTGAATAAGAAGTGTAACAAGGGATCTACAGATCCATTACTAGTGCTAAGAAATAATTTAATTGGAAGATCATATTAATCTTAATATATCATTTTGCATTTGTTCAATTGGAAGCACTTCGATACAAGGTAGCATTTCTTATCATTTCTAATAAAAGAGAGAATGACGAGAACAAACCTTGACGACCAGATTGGGAAACCTGAGGCAGACCATGTACTTGCAGTCTTGTCTTAATAACATCCAATGGACACATAAATGTAGCGGCAATAGCACCTAAAAGAAACACCCAAAAGATACAAAAGACATAATTTTAAAACCCCCAACGAACTCAAATTCACATTCAAATAGCTCAAGAAACTCAAAGATCCAATGGACACATAAATGTAGCAGCAACAGCACCTAAATGAACAACCAAAGATACAAAAACAAAGATTTTTACCCACCCCCCAATTAACTCAAATTCACATTCAACTAGCTCAAAAAACCAAAAGATCCAATATACGCATAAATATAGCAGCAATAGCACTTCAACAGAACAACCAAAGATACCAAAGCAATGATTTTAACAACCCCCCAACTAACTCAAATTCACATTCAAATAGCTCAATAAACTCAAAGATCCAAATGTACATATAAATGTAGCAGCACTAGAACCTAAAAAAACCACTCAAACATACAAAAGCTAAGATTTTTACAACCCCCAATTAACTCAAAATCACATTCAAATAGCTCAAAAATCAAAAAACAACACAATAAATCTCTTACCTACTTTAACATTAAAACCCAAATGACAACAATTGACAAATCAATTTCAAAATTGAAAAAGGAAGCAAGTACATACCTGCAGAAGCACCAGCACCAGCATCACAAATGATACCTCTCACACACCTCCGGTCGCCGCCGGCAGATGTGGCCATTTTTAAAGATTCTTGCCGGAAAATTTCTACCCAAAAACCCCAAAAAACTGAAAAATTCACCCCTTTTTTTTCAAGAATTGAATGAGAAATGAAGAACCCTTGAAGATTTAGCAAAAACCCATGTGGGGTTTCATCATATACAAATACCCTTTGGAGTTTAAAGAGAAATGGGGATCGGTCCACTGACGTCTTGGACGAGTTAAGGGGTTGGGACTTTGATGATGATTCCTTATTGCTTTTTGAATTGGAAGAAGAAAAAAAAAAAACAAAGAATTAGAATTTTGATATGGTCAAAAAAAAGATTCTTTCATAATTATTCTAAAATTGGAATGTGAGAATCTTTTTAAAATTAACTAGATTAGGAACTACTCTATAACTAGTGAATCATAATATAGTGATGCATTATTATTATATGATAAACTGTTGATTCAGAAGTGATAAAATCTTAGATCATACTTATAGATCGATTTCAATTATAATTATTCTAAAGTTGGAGTGTTAGAATATTTTTAATATGTATCAATGAGATTAGAAACTTAGCTATAACACGATAATAGAATGATAAGAACTAGTCAATCATAATGTAGTGATACGTTGTTATTATACGATAAACTATTGATTCAGCAAGAATAAACTCTTAGATCATACTTATCGACTGATTTCAATTATAGATAATGTCTTTTTTTAAAAAAATAGTTTATTGATGTTGTTTTCTTTAAATTCGAGTTTACTCTTATATGATTCTTTTTTTCGATAATAACTCTAATATAGAAATGCGAGGTAAGGCAATAAAACGTTGCATTATATGACAAGTTATTATATTTACTTAAGATAAATCAATATTAACAAGTTCCAACTAAATAAATGGTATTCTTTTCTCCCAAAAATAAATGACTTGAATAGAATTTAATTAATGATGTTGATAGATAATAGTGTGAATTCAATATCAAGACGTTTGAGGAAAAGACAAACTTTATATATAAGTTATTTTTTTGAATTTAAAGGTTGGTATCTATATTTATTTCACCATAATTATCATGATCGTAGTTATTTTCACTAGAATTAAAATCTTTAGTTAAATTCCTACCCTTCGGGGAATATATACCTTTTATATCAATTTTTTTTTTTTATAATTGCTTACATTTGACTTTTTTCATCATTCAATCTGATGAATAAATTCACTAATTAGGAAGAAACAAAATTGTTCATATAAACATATCTTATTTCCTACTAGATAAAAAATATATATTTCAATTAATTAAAAACTAAATATACAAAATCAAAAATATTATAATTTCTAATATATAAAATCTTTAATTACTTTGAACTAAAAGTTCCTTGATCCTGACAAAGTAAAGTCTACTAATATTAAAAAGGCCAACTAAAATTGTATATGTTTGATCACATTTTGTATAAACTTGGACACAACCATTTCCTTTTTATTTTTTGCTTTTGCTTATTTTAATCAATTATCTTCAACTATATCCATCATTATCATAGAAAAAACAATAAAAATGTAATATGATTTCTTTTATATATATATAGCATACTCTCAATCACAACTATATAAAAGTTACATATAATAAGTTTATTTTACATATAGTCCTCTTCTCGTGTAATTCAAATGTCTATCATGTAAGGTATATTAAAGGAAAAGGTATGCCGCGATTTCACTTATCAACTTTTTAACTTTCGAATACAGTTCATTGAGCTTAAGGCCCTATGAACTTTTTTATTAAAGTTACATAGTTAAAATTCAAAGTTGAAACTTCTGATTAAGGATGAAAGAATCTTATCTATCTCCCCACACAATTTAGTTGTTCTCCTAGTCAGAATACATATTATATCTTTTATACACACCTTTATTATTAATGATGATTAATTAAATCATCACTTTAATATAAGTTAATGTGTCAACTTGGTATAAATGGTAGATAGCCTATGAAAAGGACTTTATTTTATTTTTCTTTAATTTGAGGTGGAATTTGTAACCAAAAGTTTTCATGTTATTCTGGCTACTACAACAATTGCTTTTTTAAGAATAAAAAATTAAAAAATTAGATTTTGGGTATCTTGTTCCATGCTTCTTTGTGAAATCTCAAAGACACTAATCCTACATGTTTGGTTGGGATGTAAAGAGAAGAATGAAAAGGAATTGAAGTAAATCCTACGTTGCTCGAACTTTTCAAAAATATTGTAACACAAAAGTTTGATATATGCTTGAAGATATTTTTATAAAATCCGCACAACATAGAGTAAATGTATAAGATGGGTGGAAATTCCACTCTCAAATACTAAAATCAGAGACATTTGATTAAGGACTGAGAAATATGAAGGAAACAAATACAAACATATTGAAATTACAAAATTATATAGATTACACACAAATCTATTTTATAACAAACACAATAATAAACAAACATATTTTTAATATATCAGCATTGGTCAACAGTTGTTCCATTCCAGCTTTTCAAAGGTGAAAGCTCTTATTTTCATTGCCCTTCCATGTTACAACAGGATAGAAAGAACAGCCCGATGCATAACGTCACGACTCAAAATAGGCCATGTGGAGATAACTTTACTGTTGCTCTAAGGTTCGCTTCAGGATAATATGACTCAAAAACATTAGAGAAAAGAATAGAGACATTTAGAGGCTACGATACAACACTCCTGCAATTTTGAATCCTTCAAACACTTACATAAATGGGCAAATTCTACTGACTGCAAATGCATCTGCCAAAATGATCATTTGCTAAGGTCTCAAGAAGGCATCCTCTTCACAAATTTAAACAGCAGCAGGAGTTTTTCTGTCAATAGACTTGAGCACTTCTTCGCCCATTTCCTTGCAACCGACCAATTTCTGAAGACAAGCGATTCAGCAAGTTGTATATGAAAGCGTTAGCTACTAATTTCAGCATTCAAATTGATCCAAACTATGCAGAGAGGTCTAGAATAATCTATTTTTTCTCGTTTGTTGGATAATTGCCACATGGCCAAATGTCATTCAAGTGCAAGAGAATTAGAGATCAGCTAAATACCAAGAAGAAAAAATGCTGCTGACAATTTAGTAATAGAGCTGTCTAATGTAGATAAAACTCACATGTCCTGCTGAGTGAATATCACCAGTACGGAATCCTCGATCTAAGGTGTCTAAGACAGCTGCTTCAATTCTCTGAGCAGCCTTTTCCTCACCTAGGCCATACTTCAGAAGCATAGCAGCACTGAGCATCATTGCCAAAGGGTTTGCTTTATCCTGCATGTTTGAAGTTAGTATTTAAACATGAACATATGCAAATTTCTGAATAGCACAAAAAGGGGTGGGGGGGAATAGAGAAAGAAATACTAGAGCCAACCTGCCCAGCAATATCAGGAGCAGAACCATGTATAGGTTCAAACAATCCAGGTCCCTAGAGGCAACATGTGCCCAAAAGTAAAAGGAGATTAAAAAAAGTGGTGAGACAGAAAAAGAATCAATATTTCCAAGGAAATGAGATTATCCGGAAATACCGTTGCACCAAGACTGGCAGATGGAAGCATCCCGATACTTCCTGTAATCATTGATGCTTCATCGGACAGGATATCACCAAATATGTTGTTTGTCACTATTGTATCAAACTGCATTATGATTGTTCCGAGGATTAACTCCATTGACAAGTGTGTCATCATGTGATAAGACCAAACTTGAAAAACAAAAAATTGTAAAACCAAAGATAAATGAAACCTGTTTTGGGTTGCGAACAAGTTGCATGGCTGCATTATCAACATACATGTGAGAGAGCTCTACATCAGGATACTCAGAGGCTAATGCTGTAACTCTCTTCCTCCAAAGCATAGAGGCCTGGCCAATATCTCAAAATCATGAACTATAGAACAAGAAATTACCATTAATGAATGCAACCTCAAAGCTCTCTTTATCGTCTCCCATTTGAAATTTTAAGTAGCGGCAAATTAGAGTAAACAACGAAAACTTTAGTCTATAGTACAATTCTTTTAAAGCATCAACTGCTGAAGAGAGAAACAAGAAACGTGCTTAAATAAAGTAGATTTCGCTTATTACTTGATTTTACAATTGTTGTCTTTCCCTATTTCTGTTGTATTAACAAGTAATAAATTCAGCAGTAGACACCTTCGCTAGATTGGTGAAGATTCATAATTGAAGAAGAGTAACATGAAATGACTCCACTTAGGATTTTGTTGGATGATATGCAGAGAAAAAGATACATGAACCAGTTGAAAGATATTCTTGGAGACTAACGAGCTCCTTCCTAATTCTAGTCTACTTCTGGTATAGAGAATAAATATCTATACATTCCCCAGAAGAATAAAGATAGATCACATATGTAGTGAAGACTATTCCAGCACCATGTTGGTGCAATTATTGATAGATTTACTTGTTTTACAAAAGAAACAGAATTAGAGAAGAGAGCTGAAGGCAGATATAGAGGAGAAGAAAAACAGGGTTGAGGAATGGGGAGACAAAGATTAGCTTTTACCTCCAAGACATTTGCTTTATCCACGCTACAGAGTTTTCCTCGACGCTTCCTTGCAGTTTCAAATGCAATACGAGCAATTCTGTCGATCTAAAAAGAAATTAAGCCAAATGCTACATGTAAAGGCTGGGAACAACTTTCAGGTAAAAAATTTGATCTCAATCTGTCCTACTTTTAGTAACAGAAAGACATTACTGGATGTAGTTTTCTTGTGAACTTCAATAGTGATTGAATGACAATGAAAGAGTTATGTTAGATACAAACAACAACAACAACATACCCAGTGGAATTCCACAAGTGGAGTCTGGGGAGGGTAAAATGTACGCAGACCTTACCACTACCTCATAGAGATAGATAGGTTGTTTTCGGAAGACCCTCGTCTCAAAAATCTCAGGCAGTTATGTTAGATAAGCAACGCTAATAACTTGAAATTTTTCAATACAAAATGAGGCTCGACAGTAGTTACTAGATAATAAATTTTTACATGGATGTCTGTCCAAAGATAAATTTCAGAAACTGCTTCACATGTTATAACCAGCAGTTAAGCTTACTAAAAAAAACAATAAACCCAGTTGGAGAGGGTAAAATATATGCAAGCCTTACTAAATATACAAGAGAAAACAATGTCAAATCGTCAAAAGGAACAAAGTCAACCAACATATCAGCTTCAAGCCAAGCAAACAGAAATGACACAACTGAACTACTCTTCCATCAAAACTATAGAAAGAAACAGAAAACCCCAACAAATTCTCCAATGCATTCTCAAGTGAGCATTAACTTGAAGCTATCATGCAAAAGATTTTTTTAAAAGGGGGGGGGGGGGATGGATAGGATCCTTTACTGGAAAATACTGGATAACATACTAGAACGTTTGTCATATTTAGCAAGCATAGCAAGAGTATTTTTTTAGGCAAATTACCTCATATGCAGCATAGACTTCAGTGTTGAAACCTATTTCCTGACCATTTTCATTAGTATTGAATCCTCTTGGTTTGCCAAAATAAATACCTAATTAGCACAAGGAAAATTGGTAAGTTGCATTCATGGAGAGAGATAATCTTGAGGGGGGGAAAAAGGACAAGCAACTTAAAGATGACGAAAAATGATTTGAATATCAACGACTGTAACAATTCCAAACTAACCTCCTGTAAGTTCCCTAACGACCATCAGGTCTACACCTTCAGCAACTTCTTTCTTCAAAGTTGAAGCATCCACTAACTGCATTAAATAGGGAATATGAACATGTGGGAATCTAGAGAAACTCAAAATGTAATTTATGTATAAAATAACTTGAAAGACAAATTCATGAAGAGTATGTTTCCTTTTTGGCAATAACTGATAGTGAATGATGGCTTTGCTTAAGACAGACTAAATTTACGGAACTGCAGAGGTCAGATGGCTAGCAGGTTGTAACAGTGAAAATCAGGTGCAAAGAAAAGATAATATTAGTGAAGGATAAAAGAAATTTGAAGTCATGAACACGCAGCTTACAAGTATCTAATGTGTGTTAATAGACAATCCACTCCTAGCATATTTAGCCACATGTAACTCATAATGGTTTCAACTAAAACATTTAATTTGAATACTTTTAAAACAAACTAACCACAAGCAAAAAGTCTTGAGGTGAAGGAGGACTGGCGGAGGATGATAGGCAAAGAGACAGAGGACAAGCATACAGGACAAGACTTCTGGATGCTACCATGAAATTCTCATATATAATGAATTTCCTCTGGTTGATCATATTACAAAGGATAAATCAGAATTATTGGGCTTATGCCTCTTCCTTAGTGGTTGCCCGCATACTCCCTTTCACATTACATGACATACATTACACGCCTATCTCATGCCTCCGCTTTTTGTAACACTGCTTCCAATAACAAAATCCACTAACATACACACCCACTAGACTGTTCATACTCATTATCATTAGAATCCTCCACTCAGACAAATCCAATGACATTTATTTCTGATCAACTGTATGGTTCTGGCAAAGAGGTAGGTGGAATACATGAAAGTGGAGGTACTAACAGTACTCTTGTTTCAGAAATCAAGTTTGCTTGCTGAAGGACTACCAGCGGTTAATTTGATGCTGGAGGACCTACGTCTAAAAGGTACAGTTCCAGGAGATTTCTCATGTCAAAAAGTGCAGGGAGATGTACATACTTGCCATGTGAACCTTTCTACTCATTTTCTGCAGCGTGCGTCTATATCTCTCATTAGTTCATGCAAAAACTTTATTTTTAAAATTCAAATAGATGTGTCAAGAGAATTCTAAATCCAAAATTAAAATAGACAACTTCTCTTTGTTGCACCCCATTTTTTCTCAAAACAGTCTTGCGACGTGGTGACAACTCTTTCTTGTGGAGGACGATCACGCATGACCTTGATTTTCGTTGAGTCCAACTCTATACCTCGATGGCTAACAGTGAAACCCAATGGAAAATTATTGGGTTCTATTGTTAGATGTCGAGGTATAGAGTTGGACCCAACGAAAATCCAGGTCATTCGTGTTCTTTCTCCGCCAAAAAGCAAGAAAGAGTTGTCAGAACATCACAGGACCATTTTCAGAAACAATAGGGAGTGACACCCTTTTTATGCTAACTTTGAGATTATCAGTTGCAATTTTCATTATGACAAAACTTGTAAGTCAACAATATTTACCGGGTAGCAGTTGAAAAATACTCCCAAATTGAAATGACAGTCTTTTTAATATGTGATAAGTAGAGTCTTAAGCAACTGAAAACAAAACGTACCTGTGGTAAAACAGTGGCTGGTCTCAAGTTAGCAAAGACCTGCAAACCTTCTCGAAGTTGAAGCAATCCCGTCTCGGGCTTCAAATGTTTTTCATTATTATCCCACTTATATCTTTAAATTAGAAGATGCAAGAACAATCCAGCACAATAAACAACAAATATGAGAGACAATAAAAAACAACCATATTAAAAATAACAAAATGTTCAGAGGAAGATCGCATTATGTAGTTACCCTCCAATTGCTCCAAGAAGAGTAGCATCAGATTTCTTTGCAGAATTAAGAGTCTCATCAGGCAACGGCACTCCTACAGCATCCAATGCAGCCCCTCCCATAGGCATCTCTTCGAATGCAACTTCAAATCCTGTAATGTTTCCAAGAGTTATATCCTTAACCCTTGGACATACTTTTACTTTTGTTTGCAAATATTTTTGTTGCACCTTCTTGGTGCTTTTCACTAATACGATTACCAATTCTCAAAAGGAGTTATATCCTTGACTCAAAAAATTCAAATGAATAGTGAAAATCACCACATAAAAATTACTCCTTCTGTCCCAAAAAATAAAATGGACACATATACCAGGGTCAAGAAATCTAACTTCCAATATGAACAACACCAGCAGTGTCCAGGCCAGCTTGGGTGCTAAAAGGTACCAGAGCCACAGTCAAGGAAGGTTATTCAATTAAGTGCCATTGGTTGGAAAATCATACCGCGCAAATGGGACAAAAACAACTTGTTTCCCATATATATTAACTCAGAACCTCAGGACGTTTTCAGTGTAATGCCAAAGGTAGTTCAGATTTTGCTTTAGGACACACGTTCAAATCTTTTGAATTACCTAGTTAAAGTTCCTGTCTCCGCCATCGGAGCTAAGTTATGCGGACTCTTCACTTTTAAAAATACATTAGTTTTGGCGATGCACTCGTTGACATTTTTGAAGAGCCTAAGCAACATAGGAACTTGGACATCAAGTTATACTCGTTAAAAGAATATTCTTAAAATCCTACGCAAAATCAATAAATTATTTTCCAAAAGAATAATAGTGCTGCAACGAATTCAAATCAAGATGACAATAACCACATATGAGTCATTCCCATCCCAAAAACAGTTTGAGACATTCATATCTTGACATTACCAATACGATTTAGGCCATATACACTGAAGGTCAATAAATTATACTCCCACCATTTCAACTTCATTTTGGGCCATTTAAAAAAAAGAGATCTTTTTTCTTGTAACTCTTTACTTGTAACTTCCACATAGCATATTTAAAACTACAGATATTTAGTACATTTTACATATCTTTAGTTGAAGAACACAAGATTCGTGCCAAGTCAAAACAAATTGAAACAGAGGAAGTAACCTGTAATGTTATTGTTACCAGATTAACAATTAATTATTATCAATTGATTTACCATAACCCTGTTGAGTAAACATTGTTTACACCATCATCACAAAAACTAAACTCATTTCAAGATAAAATGGAGTTTGATTTATCACATGATCACTCAACTATATCAAAAAATCACTCAAAAAATTTACCATAACTCCTGATAAAAATGGAGTTGATTTCTCATACATTATCTCAAAAAATTGTTGAAAAAAAAACTGGAATATTGACTTTCTAGCAAATTAAACCAAAATGCACATAGTCAAATCAAATTCCCAATACCTTCAATGGATGCGACGAGTTGGAGGGCATTTTTGGCAACAGAAATAACTTCAGGGCCAATTCCATCGCCGGGAAGAAGAGTGATTTTGTAGCTTTTGCTAGGTGAGGCTGCGGAACAGCGAATAGTAGCCCATTTAGTGCCGTGTTTGGGTAATTGTGCTGAACGGAATTGGTTGAGAGTTGTTGCAGTAAATTGTAAAGAGGCGGCCATTGTTGATGAAAATGTGAGAAAATTTGGTAAGGGTACATATATCCGGGTTAAGCCCAATGGGTCCATCCAGGTCCCTACACTATTTAACTTGTATACACCAATTAATTTCAAATTTATTCTTCGAATTTAATTGAAACTCCAATTCCGCTGTTGGACATCGAGTCGAAAATCAAGGAAAAAATTGATACATGTCCCACTCTTAAGACGTAGTGCTAATAAAAACCAATCTAATTATTTCTAAGATATTAATTTACTCTATAATTATATATTGTTTCACAAATTAATAGTTTTCATACTAAATTTCAAGTCAAATACATATTTCTTTCATGTTTCAAGTCAAATACTAGGTATATGTATCTTTAATATTACATACATTTTGAAATACATATACATAAAGAAGGGGTGAGTGAGTCTATATTTATCTTTGATATTAGATACATGTATCTTTGAAATAAATATTCATAGGAAGAGAGACAAGCGAGAAAGGGAGAGTGGTGATCTAGAAAGGGAGAGAGGCGAGCTAGAGATTCAATATATTCAAGTTACATGCAAATCATGCTTGAATATGACGTGTCTGACCAAATGCTCAAACTTGTACCAAATGAAAATGACCTACTTTCTTAGTTTATTTCAAAATATTTTTCATAAAATTTTTATATTTTAAATAGTATATTTTATCACTTCAAATCTATTGGTATTTACTTAATTTTTTTATATATATCTTTCTAATAAAAAGAATACATTCTTAATTATAAAATTGATATAAGTGCATAAAATAAAAATAACTAACTATTGTTCAAATACAATATTCAAAATAAGGGTACTAAAATACTATATGCTAGATTAATCATATCATCATATATAACTAAAAGTGGGAACAAAAAAATTAAAAAAATTGAAATATCATTTTACCCTTACAAAGTTAAATTATTAAAATAATACCATTAAAAAAATTCTTAATAAACTCTAAAAATTAAATTATTCATTTATGTCAATATACAAAAAATTTCATAGCAAATACTAATAATTACCATTATCATAATTATTACTGTTTCAATTTTCATACACAACTATTACTGTTTTATGGATGACTACTTTGATTATATGCATGTTATTTACATATTTGAGTTTTTATTTATTGTTAAATTAGAATAGTATGTCATTAAAGTAACATCAAATTTATAAGTTTCTGAATTCAAATTACATGCGACTACTATTTTTGGATGTTAAAATTTTTATTTTATAGGTTAAGAAAATATTGAATTATGAGTGTACTATTCAAAGTTTTTCGTATTGCAATATAATCTTTTTACTCAATATTTGAGAGAAACGTGAAGCACACGTTCTGAGAAACTAGTATATAAAAAGCATCAAACTATTGTAAATTCGCAATAATAATAACAAAACAATAGCTTGTACAATAAACATTAAACAAAACAAATAAAAAAAGACAAGAGAAGAGAGGATAGAGATTTTCTCATATATATCATATATCATATCATATTTCATGTATGTGTGTGTGTGTGTGTGTGTATATATATATATATATATATATATATATATATAAAAGAAGATTGGGAGCCCGCTTACATGGCGCCCTCACATTTATTCCTTTTTACCTATTTAAATTTAATATTTATTTTCTCTTTTCTTACCATTTCATTTTACTTGCTTTAAAAAACTTAAAAGATGTGTCTCTTGAAATTATTATACCCTTTCCTATGTAATTGTACTTCTTCTTCTTTCCCTTCTTCTAGTAAAACTTCTCTCCCCCTTTTTCCCATCCCCACACGTCTTTCTTTTTCCTTCTCTTCATCCACTTGTCAAGGATAATTAATACTCCTACTCTGCTTCCAAGAAAACTTTGTTTTTTTTCTACATTAACGTTTCAAATTTCGCTATGAAACAAACAAGCTTTACTAGACAATGTGAAACTCGAGCAAATACATCAACTAGTAAATAAGTCATAGATACTCTTAGAAACAAATTTTACAAATAAGTCACAGATATTTTTCATGAATTTCAGTTCCTCATTCTATTTTTTCTAACTTTAAAATCTTCAAAAAGAAAAAATATGGCAAAGGAAATTTATAGTGATGCAAGAACAAGACAATACAATTCAAGAACCAAGAAAGACCCCATCAAATTCTTTAGCATTGGAATTAGTGTGAAAATGTTTTGTTCCTTTGGAGAAGAATCAACATTTAGTTGTAGTACCAGCAGTAAGGGAAGAAGAAGGGGTGAAGATGAACAAAGGGTCTTCTTGATTGGATTGGACAAACTTGGCTAAGGAAATTGGACTGCAATTGCTAAGTAGTTTGTGCCAACCAGGACACCAACACAAGTTGCAAGTCATGTTCAGTATTGAAATCAGTCACAGATGGGGAAACCAATGTTTTTTTTCAAAAAGGAATAGATTTTGGACACAACAAGGAAGACTATATATGAGGATGCAACTTCAAATGGTGATATGGCTAATGGATATTTCTTTAACTCTCTTTATAAGGAGAATGTTGCTTTTCTTTTTAATCTTTTTCTCACTTGTTTTTTTTTTTTTTTGAATTCTCTCATCTTCTCCTTTACATTTATATTAAAGTCAAACAGAATATCATATGTTTTGGATTCTGACAACTTTTTAAATCTAAATATTTTTTTATTCTTTTTTTACCATTTTATTTTATTTATTTTAAAAAACTTAAAAGATGTGTCTCTTGAAATGATAGTTTTTAACCTTCCTTGTTTAATTATACCTCTTCCTCTTTCTCTCCTTTCAGTAAAACTACTCTCCCCCTTTTCCCCATCCCTATACGTTTTTCTTTTTTCTTTTTCCTCTCTTCATCCACTCACCAAGGATAATTAATACTTCTACTTTGTTTCTAAGATTTTTTTTTAACATTTGTGTTTCAAATTTCGCTATGAAACAAACAAGTTTTACTTGGCAATGTGAAACTTGACCAGATACATCAACGAGTAAAAGCAGTCACAAATATTCTTGAAAACAAATTTTATAAACAAGTCACAGATATTTTTCATGAAGTTCGGTTCCTCATTCTTGTTTTCTACTTTGCAATTTCCAAAAAGAGAAAATATGGCAAAGAAAATCTATAATGATACAAGAACAAGACAATATAATTCAAGAACCAAGAAAGACCCCATCAAATTATTCGGCGTTGAAATTAATGTGAACAATTTTTTTTCTCTGGAGAAGAATCAACAAGTAGTAGTTGAAGTACCAGCAGTAAGGGAAGAAGATGGAGTGAAGATGAACAGAGGGTCTTCTTGATTGGCTTGGACAAACTTGGCAAAGGAAATTGGACTACAATTGCTAAATTGTTTGTGCCAATCAGGACACCAACACAAGTTGCAAGTCATGTTCGGCGTTGAAATCAATCACAGATGGGGAAACCAATGTTTTTTTTTTTTCAAAAAGGAAGAGATTTTGGACACAACAGGGAAGACTATATACGGGAATGCAACTTCAAATGGTGTTATAGTTAATGTATAATTCTTTAACTCTCTTTATTAGTAGAATGTTGCTTTTTTTTTTAAAATCTTTTTCTCACTTTTTTTTTTGTTTGAATTCTCTAATCTTCTCTTTTACATTTACATTGAAGTCCAACAGAATATCATATGTTTTAGATTCTGGCAATTGGATTCTAGCAACCTTTTTTTTTTTATTTCAAACTAGGTAAATGGAACGTTTAATTTTGAATAATATTGCACCCATTTTGGTGTAATTTTTTTGTTTCCAAGAATTACTTGGAAGTTTTTTTTTTTTGAATTAAAATAATATTATAAACAGTGTACTAGTTTTAAGTATTAATTTTTTATAATATTTAATTAATAAAAGAAAATTTACCCCATTCCAAATCCACCCATAAATAACACGTACATTTTAACTT
>JAPFFP010000088.1:4401403-4411654 GCA_026153255.1 Solanum medicagineum
GATTGAATTTTTAAGCTGAAAAGTATGATCTTGATATCTAATATCTTCAACTATATACTCATTTCCAGCAATATGTAACACAGGAAACCCTTGCTCACTACAAGTTAGCCCAAATCCAGGGTACCCACAATAAGATTCTTGCTCATCTAGAATATAAAATGGAAAACTTATTCTTGGACCATATCTACAATTCAATGGATCCTTACATGCTACAAACTGTGGATCAACAGCAAAACATTTATCTAGTTGCAGAATGAAGCAGAAAACACAAAGGTTTAATGATGCCATAAAGATAAACTTCTTTTCTTGGATCATCTTTAACTTAAACAGCTGAAAAATATACTACTAGACAAGTAGATAATGAAAAACATACTAAAGAGAGAAGAGGGGTTTGTTGAATTTTTCCTTTTTTACCTTATTTTTAGCAAAAAGTTGACTTCATTTGGTCTACATATTCTCTACAACTCTGTATCTACCTCATTTATTAGAAAGTTGAATTTTCAAGATTAAACCTAACTATGGGGCCAAGCTTCTTTGTTTTAACAAGCATGGTATTTGTATCAACGTGTTCGCACCTTAACTATCCACGGGATAATTGTCACTTCCTATTAGTAACAAGTACCAGATAACTCTGTCCGGTTGGGGTCAAGTTTTTTAACAATTATTGACCAAGCTTGAAATTGTAATAAAAATGTTTGCTTTTGAGATATAGCCATATTCACAGAGAATAAAGAAAATGAAGAAGATATCACTGAGGGAGGAGGGTGTTGTCTTGTCTCATATCAAATGACTTGACTTGACGAGTTAATTTCTTAAATGGTCAGTCGGGATAATGAAATTACTTAGCAAAGACACTGTTTTTGGTAACGTACAAAAGTATTTAACTATACAGTAGTCTACCAAAAATTTAATGAATTATGGCTGGAAAAGATTGATTCCATCCCACAACCGAGGGCGACGCTAGAAGGTTACCTATAACTTTAACCAAATTCAATAGCTTTAGTCCGGTTGTCATGTCGCGCATTCCTGAGATGTCCTGGAAGGGTGACATGAGGCAAAGAAACCGACTTGGGTGTGATTACTTTCCGCCAACCAAAGACCCCCTCGGTATGCTAGACTAGACTATCAGTGTTGTATAAGAAAGCCAGAGTCAAAATCACAATATATAAAGAGAGATGCAGAACCGCGATAACAACACCCCCTAAAATTTTAGACTCATAAAGTTCAAATCTTGGTTCCGCAACCAAACAGCAACTACAACATTCTCATTTACAAAGCACCACCCTACAACTGTACTGGGAGGCCCACTCTCTTTATTTTAACGATGACAACAACACATCCTGTGAAATCCCACAAGTGAGGTCCTATTAGGAAGACTTTATCACTATCTCGTGAAAGTAAGGAGACTGTTTCCGCACAAGTACAACAAATCCAGGCACTCTCTTTACTTCATTTTTGATAATGATTGCTGTCTTACAGCTTAACTTTGGGACTTGTGCAACCACTTTAGATAACTTTAAATATACAGTGTCTAAAATTAGGTAGACTTCAGTCATTTGTATATGAAGTCCAACCACTTTTACCTGAACTTAAGTCGTATGAAACTTTAAACGTAACATATTTAAAGTTATCCCAAAGCGAATAAATATGCAAACGAATTGATACAGGCTAAATAGCGGTATCCAAATAGAGTATCGTCTGACATATGAGCTTGCCATGAGTTTTGCATGTGAATTCAGATTAATCAGACTAATGAATTTCGATAACCAATGGTTACATATTAAAAGCTTATAATTTGTTTTCATTCAAAGAATCCACTAAACTGCTACATGTTTTAATTTTTTCTATAAATACCTTTTCGGTGCTATGAGTCCAACAACTTTACATCATTGCTAGTGGACTGGGCCATTTATTTGGATAAAATGGGTGAATGCTTATATTTGGTCTGTGTAACAAACAAGCCCATACATTATTTATATATGGAAATATTACACGGATAATCAAATATATACTAGTTACTTAGCTAAAATAGTTATAGTTTGAATTTATTACTGTTCGCGGTAAATATCTAGCTGGAATAACAATTTGAATTTTGTGTAATCTGTGCAATATATACAAACATTGTGCGTGCATGAATTGTATAAGGAAATATACAAACACCATACATGAATTTTATAGCAAAATATACAAACGTTATACACAAACTGCAAAAACATTACTATAACACAGTTACAAATGTAATTATCCAAACTGAAACGTATGATTCTTCAATTTACAAGATTATTTTATTCTTCAATTGTCTATCTCAAGTCACTTTCAAATAAAAACCATATTATATCTTTCCAACTAAAATCCACTCACCTCTTTTGTTTTAATTTTTTTCCTTTCATTAATGTATTGAAAGTAAATGCTTGTTACATCAAATAATGTTTGGGACATGACATTTTAGAATTCTTGTTCAATTTCAAATTATTTACATAATTTCGGAAAAAATATTTGTAAATATTTGAACATGAGTATCATTGGATTGTGGTTTACCTTTCTTTCTTTTTTTTTTTGGAAAAAGTGTAGATATCTAGTCTCCATTTGTTTTTTTTATTGGAATTTTCGTATATAGCTACTTAAAAATATCTTAATTATACTTCATAGCTATAGTTTGGATAAATACATTTTATAACTATCATTATAGCAACGTTTGTATAATTCGTACAACATTTACTTACGTTAGTATAATTCGCTATACAATTTGCAGTTTTGTATAGCGTTTGTATATCTTGATATACAATCGTACACAACTTTTGTATAATTCGCTTTACAATTCACAATGTTTGTATATTTTACTATACAATTTGATAAGAAATTAGAGTATACTTTAAAAAGTATTCATGTATCATTGTTCAATGATAACTTATGATTCTTACAATGAGTAGCAAATAATAGGTTTCAATTTTCAATTGGATAATTACCAATTGGAAGTCATAATTATTGCATTATTAGTTTTGTAAAGTAAACTTCCTTTTAAGTATTGAAGTATACTCTCTATTTTTGTCGCCATCAAGAATTATGATGATCAGATGAATATACATGATTTCTTCGTCTTAAATTAGAGATTTCGAAATATTGTATTGTTATTGATTAAGAAGAAAATTCAAAAGAGATTTGAATTTTGTTATGCAATCATTCGATTTGAATCCTAGAAACCATTTTTTATATCAGGCAAATTTGGATTAATCAAACTAAAATGTTTATATATGGTTAAAATATTTTTTTTCCCAATTGAACGTTTGATATCCATATTTAAGTCCGATTAGACTCAAATTCATGTCATAAAGTTCTACATTAGAAGATGAATTATCTGTACCAGAAGCAATTTCATACTACAACTCGAATTCAAAATTTCTGATTAAGGACGAAGGATTACTTATAAGTCTAATATATACTATAGTTTTTATTGGATGTCACTTGCTCAAGTCTTATTCCTTGGAATCTTCTAACATTCCATTGGTCCCATGGCATTCATTTTTAACATCCAACTTGCTTCTTGAGGCTTCAAATTACAACCACAATTATGAAGAATTTTCAACACCATTTTCTTTTTCTGCTCAATATATTAAATAAAAAATTTACACCCACAATTTCAAAAAGTATCATTTCAATTTATTTCACGTTAAAATAATAATAATAATAACAATAATAATAACAATAACAACAACAACAACAACAAATAAAATATACAATTTATTTAATTGAACCAGACACTTGGTCCAGTCATAGTGAAGGAACTTCCTTACGCTTAATTAGACAAGGTTCGTTTATCCTTAGACACATATCAAGAAGTCTACACGAGTATATTATTGTTGTTATTTGTTTATTTATAAACTTTACTAAGTTACTCATATTATTAGATGTTTCTCGATAATTGAGCGCTATCAAGAAGAAATATTTTTTATACGATGGTATAGTTGGAAACAATTTCTAAAATCACTCATAAATTAAATGCCGAAAAGAATTTTCATAAAATATATTTTAAAAATAATTTATATTTTCAGAAAATATTTTTCAATTTTCCAAATAATGATAATTATATTTTTATTTTGTTCTAAATTTTTTTTTTTTTTAAAATCTGATTGTACTAGGAAGCACATGGAAAAAGTTGTCTAAGTCCTCCTGCTCGTGCCTAATGTTTCATATCACATGCCTTTACCAATAATTTACCTTTTTCTTATTTTTTAAAATTTTTAATTTATTATTTCGTACTCGTTTAGATTTACATAATTAATTAAAATTTCAAATTATGAAATTGAGAAATAATTTTATGCATTTTAAATTTTTCGAGCAAAATTTCGATACATCATATGAAATTTCACATATGGAAAGTTATTAGTTAGCGATGTTACTATGTTATACACATCTTATATCAACGATGACTTGATTCAAGAAAATTCAAATATTTTAAATTTTACAAGTAAAATTTATCATATATAATTTCATATGTGAAAAAAGTTAGTGCTTCTATTATTATTTTAAAAACACTTGATTTTAAGGCTCGATCTACTAGCTCTTGCTATCATTATTAAAGCTACATGATAACTGAAGGATTTGATCAAACCCCGTAATTATATTACCAATCTTGTAATTTTCAATGAAAAAAGTCAAATATACCTCTAAATTATTTAAAACGATCAATTTTATTCTTTACAATTTTGATTCAAATATACTTTGTTATTAGTAAAGACGACTCAATTCTAAGGCTTCATCAACTAGCTCTTATCCTTAGTCTCGAAGCTAGAAGATGATCGATGGATTTGGCCAATCCTCGTAGATATATTCTAGATTTTGTATTTTCCAATAGAAAAAAGAAAAACGTACCTATGAATTATTCGAAATAGATTACTTTGATCCTTTGCTATGTTTTTTATTCATAAAAATAAACATTACATATTTAGCTCAAAACATTTTTCAATTATCAAAATAGTTAAAAAATACACCGATTATTTTATTAAAATCTTGAATCCGTCTACTTCATCGTAACAAAAAAAAAAAAAAAAAGCTTATATGTACTAGAAAACATGCACAACAAAAGTTCATAGTACCTCAGAGTCAGCTCTTTCACTTTCTTTAACCAGAAAAAAAAAGGTCAGTTTTTTTTTTCTAATTATTAAAAAAGATTACTTTTTTATGTAACTTCTTTGTTAATTACTCTTTAAAAAAGTTATATCTTTAATTACTTCTCTTATCTTGGTGATGTTGGCTGTTGTTTTCTTGTTTGCTGACCTGTTAAATTCATAGCATTTTTCTATTCATTTGTTTTCAAGAGTGTTTGTTTATTTTGAGGAAAAATTACTTTTTTAAGTAATGGGTGTTTGATGATTGATTTATTACAGTTCATATCTTGTCAGCAATCCGCGTTTTTCTTAATTTTTGTATTAAATTTGTTAACTTGGAGTGAAATTCTTTGTCTTTGCAGTCACTATCAGATCTGCATTTTGGCTTTGTTTGTGGGGGAAAACATAGGACTTTAAAAAGGCATTGTCTTTACTAGGTAATAATATCCCAGTGTTTTGTTTTGGGGGTTCTCTGCTGGAATTTGGGGTATTTTTAAAATAGCAGTCAAAAATGGAATGAAAATTGTTAGGGAGATTCTTGAAATTTTGATGTTGTTTATGTGTGGATCAAGTTTTGAGCTTTGTGAGGGTTCTTATTTGGGAATGGAATTGTTAGGAACTTCTTGAAGTTTCAAGCTATTTATGTGTGTTTTGTGGTGTGTGATTGGATTTGGTGATAAAGTTTGTAACTTGGGAGAATTCTATTTTGGGAATGAAATTGTTAGGAGATTCTCGAATTTTTATGCTGTTTATGTGTTTGTTCAGGTGTGATGGGATTTTGGGATCAGGTTTTGAGCTTTGGGAGAGTTCTTAATTGGGAGTTAAGCTGTTAGGAGTTGTTTTTTTTGAAGTTTCATGCTGATTATGTGTTTTTTTTTTTTTTTTTTTTTGGTATATGATAGGATTTGGCGATAAAGTTTGTAACTTTGGGAGAATTCTTCTCTGGGAATGAAATTGTTTGGAGCTTTGTGGAGTTTCATGCTGTTTATGCATTTGTTCTAGGTGTTTCTGTGGTTGAATTTGGGGATTGAGTTTGAAATTTTGGGAGAGTTCTTTGGGAATGAAATTGTTTGGAGGTTCTTGAAGTTTGCTGTTGTTTATGTGTTGGTTTTTGTGGTGTGTGGTTGGAGTTGGATCAAGTTTGAAACTTTGGGAGAGTCTTCTTTGGGAATATTAAGATTGTCAGGGAGTAAATGTTTGTTGTGATTGAATAGACTGCTTAAGAGCTCTATTCTTGACTATTATGAAGTTCTTGTGGTGAGCTGAAATGTGAAAGAAAAAGGAGTGATCTCAGGATTAAAAGAATTGGAGAACGTGGGAAGTTCATATTCTCCTGATTCAACTATAACAAGGTAAGAGTTCTCAGCATTGTGGAGGAATTAGGGAGATTTAACTTGTATTAGTTGGTAGGAGGAGAAATGGGGTCAAGAGAAGAGAGGCATAGGTTGAATCATGATCTCGTGCCATTAGCAGCGCTGATTAGCAGAGAATTGCAAAATGAAAAAATGGAGAAGCCAACTGTAAGATATGGATGTGCAGCTCAATCTAAGAAAGGTGAGGATTATTATCTGATGAGGACAGATTGCCAGAGAGTTCAAGGCAATCCTTCATCCTCCTTCTCCGTGTTTGCGGTATGTATTTCTCTACTTTTTTTGATCAAACTCCATCTTTCACCACATTAATTGGGGTCGACATGTGAATTCTTTGTATTAATATCACTAAGTTTCAGGTCCATTGCACCCTGATACATTTTTCCAGTTATCCATCTTTCTACAAAACAAATTTGTCGTCTTAATCAATTGATCACGTGTGAAATTTCTAGTCTTTCTTGCATCGGCCATACACCTTTTAGTCGAGTCTGATGTCACCCATTCTAGCTAGATCTTTATTTGGATTTATCCAGTAGAAATGTTTTTAAAATTTGGACTAGTGACTGAAGGTTGATCATCTTGTCAATATATTTGTTTTTTTATGTTTCGTAGTGTTTCCGTTTTAGTCAAGCTCGTTAGATATTGAGATGGGATGATATTACTCTTGGGACCAAGATTTTATGCCGATCGAATGTCATTTGAGGTTCAACTGATATGTAGTCCTTGCAGCTAGACTCTTCAGTTGATTAGTTTTCCATTGTAATTCTTCTTTCTGTCAGATCTTTGATGGACATAATGGGACTGCAGCGGCAGTGTTCTCAAGGGATCATTTACTCAATCATGTTTTGAGTGCCATTCCTCGTGGACTTGGAAGGGATGAGTGGCTTAATGCTTTGCCTCGTGCACTAGTTGCAGGGTTTGTGAAAACTGATAAGGAGTTCCAGAGGAAAGGCATGGAATTTGTGCTTTCAGCATTTCACTTTCTTGTTATTTATTTTCATTTCATGCTTCGGTAATGCTAATGTTACATGTCTTCATTTGTCAGTACAGGACAAACATCTGGAACTACAGCTACATTTGTGATAGTTGATAGATGGACTGTGACAGTTGCGTCTGTTGGAGATTCACGCTGCATTTTGGATACTCAGGGGGGTGCTGTTTCAGAATTAACTGTAGACCATAGACTTGAAGAAAATGCCGAGGAGTAAGTGTCCATCTTCTAAATCTCTCCTTCTGATTATCCGTTGATTTGAAAATGCTCATTGTTTCTTAATTAATCGCAGAAGGGAGCGTGTCACAGCAAGTGGGGGTGAAGTAGGAAGACTTAGTATATTTGGCGGTACTGAGGTGGGTTGTAAATTTTGTATATCCGATATCATATTACGGGTGTGAAATAAACTTTCATTTTGAATTTGCAGATTGGTCCTCTTCGCTGTTGGCCAGGAGGTTTATGCCTTTCAAGATCAATCGGAGATATGGATGTAGGGGAATTCATTGTTCCAATACCGTATGTCAAACAAGTGAAAGTAATAACTTGCTTTTCTTACTCTCTTCTAGACCATCTTACGATTTATCCCCCTACCAAATCCCGGTGTACTCTTTTCTGTTCTATATCTGATATCTCGTGTAGAGATAAGTAAATTCATGAATGGCTCAGTCCCTAACGTTTTCAACGTTGTGAAGCTATCAACTGCAGGTGGAAGGCTAATCATTGCATCTGATGGAATTTGGGATGCCTTATCATCAGACATGGCTGCGAAGTCTTGTCGTGGCCTACCTGCTGAGCTTGCTGCTAGACAAGTTGTGAAGGTAGTGAACTTCACACGAATCTTTGCACCTATAACAAGTGTTTAGGATGACATTTTCAGCTAATTTATGTCGTTGATTGTCTAGGAAGCTTTGAGGACACGGGGGTTGAAGGATGACACAACATGCATAGTAGTTGACATAATACCTCCCGATAATACTGTACAACCTGCTACTCCGCCCAAGAAGTATAACAAGTGCCAATCCCTTTTCTTCCGAAGAAAGTCACCAAAATCTGCTGCTAAACTATCGAAAAAGCTGTCAGCTGTAGGCATTGTAGAGGAACTGTTTGAAGAAGGCTCAGCAATGCTTGCTGAAAGGTCAGAATTCTCTTGAACTTTGACAGAGTCTTGCTATAGTTTACTACTTCATGAAGCTTTTTATCTCTGTTGATTTTGGATGGATAAGTTAGACAACATTGATTCTTAAATAGCGGTGTACTAGTGAGACCAGAGCAGCTAAAGATTTGTTTTTTACATCTTGGTGAAGTGGAAAACAAATTTGTTCTCTCCATGCCATTTATGCGATAGAACCATTGACGATAAGACATACTGTAATTTCTTATAGTTTCCTCACAAGATCAAAGGTATAGTGTCAATAAATTTCTTCATGTAGGCTTTTGTTGTTAAAAAATAAGAATAATGCTAGCGTAATAGAATCCACTTCTATGATCCTGGAAGATATACTGGATCTGACTGGTAAAATCGAAGTGGCATTTTTAACTCATCTATAACTATTTAGCCTAGACACATAGATATGAGGTGGTTGGCATGTTTTCCTCTACCTGGATTTCAATTTCAGTATTCTTGACTTTTTGTTTTTCGAATTTCTATGAATATTTCCAAGAAGAAGAGTTTGATCATTGCATTATTATGTGATTGCAGATTGGGGAGTGAGGATTCAAATGGTCCATCAATGTCCGGTCTCTTCATCTGTGCTGTTTGTCAAGTTGACCTTGCTGCAAGCGAAGGCATATCAGTACATGCGGGGTCAATTTTCTCAACGAGCTCAAAGCCTTGGGAAGGTCCATTTCTATGTGCTGACTGTCGTAATAAGAAGGATGCCATGGAAGGAAAACGACCAAGTGGTGTTAAAGTCGCTTAGCTCGTGCATCATTGCCAAGTGTGTCTACAATTTTGTTATAGTAATTCTTTCTTATATCTGCCTCATATCTTAGTAATTTATTGAACATTGGCACCAGAGCATACTATATGTCAGCCAATAATGTAAATAGGTTCTATCAAATAAAAAAAGTGTGATAGTATTATGAGATTAATCTAAAAGATTACATTTGCACAAAAACTACTTAATTTGTAATTAAAGATGGTGAAGGAAAATATGCTGAAATCTCAGTTGATGCTGAAGCAAATTTAGTCTTATGAGTTCAAATGCCGTTGACTATTTCTATCAAACAACAACGATAACATACCCAGTGAAATCCCACAAGTGGGTTCTGAGGAGGTTGACTATTTCTATCAGTCGATTCTTTATCCTCGACTATTGTATTTTCTTCTTGTTGTTCCTAGTTGTTGCTACTGTCATCTTTTTCATAAGTTTTTGAGCCAAGAGTCCATCGAAAACAACCTATGTACATTCTCAAGGTAGGGGTAAGGTTTGTGTATATAGTACCCTCCCAGACCCTGGTTGTGGGACTATGTTGTTATTGCAATAATCATAAGGAATTGAACAGAACCATTAAGCTAATATCTACTCTTTCTTTTCTTGAGGTATTATTTTTTTCTTTTAGCGTCAGAGAATTTCATATGTCTGTTCTTTTTTTCTTTTAGTGTTGAATTCTTCAAATGCAACACTAGTGTCCGTCGGTACCCAACAAGCAGGAAAATAAGATAATTATTAGGAGGAATTCATATAAGCTCGATGTTTAAACCAAATCAATAGATGCACACCATGTATTTGTTTGGACATAAATTTTCTATAACCATACAAGTCTTTAGCTACATCTGCTTTGT
>JAPFFP010000088.1:4426713-4449035 GCA_026153255.1 Solanum medicagineum
TACTAACTGCTACTTCACAAATGAAAAAAGCGCAGATAGTTTAAAGAGCCATTTTGCTTTATTCCATCATACTCCAATGCCAAAAAATAGTCAATCTTTGGCTCCATCCGAGATCGATGGAAATAGTCAACATTGAACATTGAGAAAATTTAAAAATCCAGATTAATGAATTAATGTATCCGAATGAAGATAAGCGATTTTTAAAATTTTTTAGAATGAGTAGAAATAATGAAAAATATGGTAACTAAAGGAGTATAATTAGGTAATTATATCGATAAAAATAGGGATGACAAATAATACAGTGTGTTGCGGAGCAAGCACGCATAAAAAAGAGTGTATTGAACTACTTCTAAATATAAGAAAAAAAAACTTGTTGAAAACAATTTCATCGTGGCAAATATCATATCTAAATATCGTACTTGCACTTGCTTTGCAATCCGTGAAAAATCTTTTTTCCTTTAAAGAATCAAACTATTCCATCAATCGATTATTATCCCTAATCAATTGAATTTACTTAAATTGCTTTTGCCGCTCCATCTCTTTAACTTTATGGCGTTATATTCTTGTACCACTAATTATAATTGAAGGCTCCAATACATTTTTCTTTAAAAAAAGAAGAAAAGTAATATTATAAAAAAAGAAAAAAAAAGTTATACATGGGAAATGTTGCATGAAATCAAGCAAATTATAGCATATGATTTTGGCCCCACTTTGGAGACAAGAAGAGAAACAGAAGGTCATAATTAATTAATTACTAATTTATTTTATTTTATTCATGAAAAAAGGTGAAAGACAAATTATTAAACAAATCATATTTAATCAAAATTCTTCAACTTTGCTTTTTGTCTTTAGACCAAATCATTAATCCCATCACTTTAACATAAACTTGCACTCTTTACCTTTTTCTTGCTTTTACTTTATTGTACTTTGATTTTTTGTTCTTTCTTTTATTGTCATTATAGTCATAGTTAAGTATATATTATTGAATTTATTCATGCCATTTTAGGTGTTTTATACAATATTTTTAATAATGATAATTGAACTACTAGTTAAGTATATATTGAATTTGTGTTCATAATAACGATATTTGAATTCCGATCGTGATTATTTAACTTTACTTTGCATGAGCTTTATTGTTTTTTGAAATGAAGATCTTTCAAAAACAGTTTTTCTATCTCTATAAGATTGTAGTAAGGTCTACGTACATTTTACTCTCTCCAGACCTCATTTGTGGGATTCAGCTAGGTATGTTGTTGTTGTCTGATTTTATCTTGCACGTATTTAGATCGATGAGAGTTTTCACACTTTTTTAAAGATTTGATCCAATTAAAGCCTCACTATATTCTCCATTTCTAACGTGCATGCATCACTCAACTTTTCGTTACTAGTTTTTTGAACATGAAATATAACATCTTTTATCCATAGTTTTTCATTTTAACCGTCTCACATACATAACCATGAATGAATTAAACAACAAGTAAATAAATGATTTAGTAGAATTAATGCTCTCCGACTCATCAAAGTAAAAGACATTTTTAACTAATAACCTACGACCTTTGGATCGATCATTTATCTATCACTTAATTTTAACGCGTGAAAATAATCTTTACACAGCAACATAACAACAACATAGTCAATGTAATTATACAAATAAACAGATTTAATAAAGCTTTTACCTTTATCATGTAACATTAGATCGACTACTTACAACAACTATAATTAATTGGGATTCGACTATTTTAAATTTTATGAATTTTCATTGTTTAAAATTGTGATAGGTCAATCAAAAAGAGTTTATTGTGTTACATAGCATGAAATTTGAAATATTTATTGGTTTTGTACCCTAAAGCAAAAGTGAAATTTTGAGTTGTTCAAGAGAAACATTGCTTTGTTCCTTTTATGATGCACTTTTTCTCATTCTTAGGACACAAATATCACAAAAAGACACTAAAGCCCTAGCACTTCCTAAAACTTTTTAAAAAAAATTTAAAAATTGTGGTGTTCGAATGAGTTTATTTGTATCGGATAAATTTTTGCGAAAAACTACTACCTTTAATTTGCATATATGTTGATTTGTTTCATGTAATGCATGTTATTTTCTGTCAATATCAATATTGAATAAGTTTTTATGAAGCTTCGTTCCTCATTTTTGTCAATTTGTATATATACGTCGATTAATTTCATGTGATGCATGTTGTTGTTTTTTTCCTACCAATACAAGCATCAAATAAGCCTTTGTGAAACTTTTTTCTCATTTTCGTCAATTTGCATAAGCCTTTGAGGCATTGGGGTAATGTTGTTGTTGTTGTTGTTGTTGCATGTTATCTTTTATAATACAAATACTGAATAAACATTTATGAAATATTTTTACTCATTCCCTCGACACAAAAAAACATTAAAGCTATAGCACTCCTTAAATTTACTTGGTATACACCCTTGAGTCTTTCTACTATTATAATGTTTCCTTTTTAGTTTTTGTTTTCATATTAAGTAAATCACTTACAATAAGTTAATACTCTATTAAATAACTTTTTAAATGTGTCAAAATCTTAACGCATTTAGAATTAATAAGGAAAAAGTGTTAATTGCTACTTCCTTTGTTTCATTTTAATTATTCCACATATTAAAAATAGATAAAATATATTTTTAGTAGTACTTTTATTTTATGTTATGTTATGTTACTATATAAATATAAAATAGTAGTACTTTTTTTAATTTCTGTTTACGTAGCCTCTGTGCCAAAAATTAGATATTTTATTTTATTTTTAACAAATTAAGAGAATTTTAGTAATTATCCTCATACTACTTAAATAATAATATAAAATAGATAGTCAAACTTAAAATTATAAATCATCACTAATAAAAATTAATTTTGTAAAATACACTCTTTATTAAAAAAAAATAAAGAATGAATCCAATCAAGTCAACAAACATTAAATAATATAAAACAAAGAGAGTTATAGTCAAATATAGAATTAAAAGCATTATTATTAATAAGTTCAAATTAACAAAATGTAGTACATTTTAATTAAAGCTTTTTAAGAAATATATCAAGTCAAAGTAGAATCAATTCACCAAATGCCCGTTTGAATTAATTTATTTTAAGTGTATTTAAATCAAAATAATTTTTAAATAATTTTGAAGTGTTTGGATAACGTAAAAAAAAAAACTTAAAACACTTACTTTTAAAGCAAAACAATAAAAATAAGAGCTCGTTTGGATTAACTTGACTTATGACTTATAAGTCAAAAATTATAAGTTAAGATTCCTAATTAAGTGTTTTGGCTTACTTTTATTATTTTGTCTTAAAATAAGTACTTTTTAACCTTACAAAACACTTCAAAACTTTTTAAAAGTTATTTTGATTTAAAAACACCTAAAATAAGTCAATTCAAACAGACATTAAGTCAAAAATCATAAGTAGAAATCTTAACTTGTGACTTTTGACTTATAAATCATAAGTCATAAGTTAATCCTAAACGGACTCTAAAATGAACATCTAATTAAAGTTTTTCTTAAAGAATACGTCAAGTCTACATGAATCAAGTATTACAAAATGAAAGAAATGTTATTATTTATTAACAACAACGACAACATAATACCTAGTAAAGATCCACAAGTGAGGCTTGGAGAGATAAAATGTACGTAGATTTTACTACTCTCTCATACAACAACAACAACATACCAGTGGAATCCCACAACTGGGGTCTGTGAAGGGTAGAATGTACGCAAACTTTACCACTACCTCATAGAAATAGACATGTTGTTTCCTAAGAACTCTCGTCTCAAAAATCCATAAGCAGAATAAACTAAATATGACAAAAATGAAAGGAAAGGAAGGAACAGAAAAGCAATTAATAATGCAAAACACATGATAATATACAAATATGATAAAACTAACACATATACGATAGATAATAACAACACATGATAAAAACATGACAACTCTTGATAATTTACTATACCTCAAGATCAGACATCCACCTAATCCTACCAGTCAATTTGTCTGTTACTTTAATTCGCGACCTCTACTATTTTCTATCTAAGGTCATGTCCTCGGTGAGATCAAGTTTTTGTAATACCTGTCTGATCACCGCTCCGCAATACTTTTTTGGTGTACCTCTACCCCTCCGTGTAGCTCCCAAAACCAACCTGTTGCACCTCCTAACTGAAGCATCGATACTCCTTCTCTGCATATGTCCAAATAGTCTCGTTTCCCTCATGTTATCAATCACAGGGACCAACTGTAGCTACTCTCTCATAGATATAAAAAAATTATTTTCGGAAGATTCTAAATTCAAATGTTATTTTTTATTATTTTGTTAACATAATCCAAAATATCATATACTTTTTTTGTCTCATATTACCTAAATTTCTGAGCTAATGCACACATATTAAGAAAAACATTTAAAGAAAAAATTTACATCATACTTTTCACTAATTCCCTTTGTGAAATGATAAATATATAGTATAATTTATTTCCTAAAAAATACAAAACTTTAATAAATGAAAGGACAAATATGAAAAAATTCAAACATTCTTTTTGAATTTTTAATAATTCAATTATTTTGAGATTAAAATAGCTAAAAAAAAAAATATAACCTGCATTAATTGCCCCACAAAGGTCCCATTATTTTCAACATTAATTACTACCACCTTTCTCTCTTCCCTATTTCACTCTGTTTTCTTTCTTCACTTCAATCAACACTCTTCAATGGCTAAACCTCCATTCATGAACTTCCATTACCCTTTTCTCTCACTCTTCTTCATTTTCTCCCTTCTTGAATCTGCCCCAAATCCAGATACTGCACCATTACTAGCTTTCAAATCATCTTGTGATGAAACCAACTCACTATATAACTGGAACTCTTCAACTGACCCCTGTTCTTGGACTGGTGTATCTTGTCTTAACAACAGAGTTTCTAGGCTTGTTCTTGAAGGTCTTAATCTAAAAGGGTCTTTCCAGAAACTTGTATTTCTCAAAGAGCTAAGAGTTTTGAGCTTGAAAAACAACAATTTTTCTGGTTCTGTTCCGAATCTTTCTAATCTTACAGCTTTGAAGCTGTTGTTTCTTTCGCATAATGAGTTTTCTGGGGAGTTTTCTGAGTCTTTGACGTCGCTTTTTAAGCTTTACAGGCTTGATCTGGCGTATAATAAGTTTTCCGGTGAGATTCCGGCGAAGGTGAATCGGTTAACCCATTTGCTTACTCTTCGTCTTGAAGGAAATGGGTTTTCCGGTGAAATTTCCGGGATTAATCTACCTAATCTCCAAGAGTTTAACGTTTCCGGTAACAAACTCGTCGGAGAAATACCCATTTCGTTATCTCGTTTCCCGGAATCTGCATTTTCGAACAACCAGGTTCTTTGTGGTTCTCCGTTGCCAAAATGCACGGCGGTGGTTCCTCATGAACCGCCAGCGTCGTCGTCGTCAGGAGGAGGAGCTATGGCTTCTCCGGTGAGTCCTAAAACTACCATTGCATCTTCTCCGAGCTCATTGCCGGTTAACTCTGCAACTTTGAGTCCAAAACATACTAACCATAGTAATGGTAAAATGAGCTCATTAGCAATAATCGCCATTATACTTGGAGATGTGTTAGTTCTATGTATTGTGTGTATTTTTCTGTACTGTTTCTTCTGCATTAGGAAAATGGCTGCTGATAAAAATGGCTCACAGATTCTTGAAGGTGAAAAGATTGTGTATTCATCGAGCCCGTATCCGAATACAGGCCATCAAACAAGTGGATTTGAGAGGGGGAAAATGGTGTTTTTTGAAGGGGCAAAGAGGTTTGAGCTTGAGGATTTGTTGAGAGCTTCAGCTGAGATGTTGGGAAAGGGAGGATTTGGGACTGCTTATAAAGCTGTGTTGGATGATGGAAATGTTGTTGCTGTGAAAAGATTGAAAGAATTGAATGTTTGTGGGAAAAGGGAGTTTGAGCAACAAATGGAAGTTTTAGGAAGACTTAGACACCCAAATTTGGTTAGTTTGAAAGCATATTACTTTGCTAGAGATGAGAAGTTGTTGGTCTATGATTTCATGACTAATGGCAACTTGTTTTGGCTTCTTCATGGTAAGTTTTGTTCAACTCTTTGTTCTTTAAGAAAATCAATAGTAGTAACATATTTGAATATGGCTTAAGTTTTAAAGGTTTGCGTACACTTTTATCCTCCAAGGCGTTACTTTGTGGGATTACACTCGATATGTAGTTCTTGTTGTTGATTACAACAAAATACTCGGTGGAATCCCACGACGGGTAATGTACGTAGACCTTACCACTATCTAACAAAGGAGTTCTTGTTGTTGATTGTTGAAAGAAAAATGTGTTCTTTAGGATTGTGTTGTTGAACTTGTTGAGTTTTTAGGAGAAAAATGTGATCTTTAGGATTGTGTTGTTGAAATTGATTGATTGGGGTGGTAAAGTTTGGCAGCTAGTAGCAAAAGTCACATGGGGTTGCTTTGTGTCTTTGTTGTTTTTTTGTCTTTAGTTGCTTTTTGGATGCAATTGTTAACTAGGACTAGCCTGTGATGCATACAGGAATAGACACCTAAATTTTGGTTCGCTTGAAAGAATATTAGTTGGTATATATGATTTCATCACTTGTTTTGGCTTTGTCATGGTAGACATTACTCAAACTTTTGTTCTTTAAGAAATTCAGTGTACTTTAATATTTGCATATTACTTGCTTCTGAAAGAAATATATGATCTTTAACATTGTGTTGTTGAAAAGAATGTGGACTGACCAACCATGGTTGTAGCGGAGTTGCAAGTATTCCTTCCTCACTAACTAGAAGTCTCAGGTTCAAGCCTCGAGTATGGAGTCGATTTTGTTAGGTAGCATTTTGTCTCCTATATGGAACTTCCTGGCGTGAATCCGGATTCATGGGGTTAACAGATACAAAGTTTGGCAAGTAGTAACATAAATAACATGGGGTTTGAGTTTGGATTTTCGTCTTTTGGTCTGCAACTGTTAACCAGGACTAATCTCTGATGCAATAGTAATAGAGCTGGGATGCCTCAATACTAAACAGTAGTTTTGTAGAGTCTTTGCTTTAGTTAAATTTTTCTGTTGGGAAAAAGTTGTATAATTGAAGCTAGCCATGTGGGGATACTGAAAATGGTAGTGAAGATTAATTCAGTATCATTATAGGATCTGTTTGAGATTTCTTTTCATCCAACTGGAGCTTCAAAATGATTTCTTGTGATTGACCATTCTTTGTCACATAAGCTGTTTTTTGGTTTTCAAAAGTAGGGAACTTGAAATTATTTGAAAATTAGAACTTTTTCTTTACTCATGATGGTCCTAAAGTGACAGAAGGTTAGAGCAAAGAATAGAATGTGTTTCCTCTGATTTTTGGGCTTAGCAAAAGAAAGAATTACCATCTTTTTAGGCAAGAGATGCCCTACTGTCTGCCCCATTGTGATTCTACAGCTTTTGTTTGTCTTTTTGACCTCACTTAGTACTGTGATATTTTGCAAATTTTGGATCTGTTTGATGGGTAGATTGTGAATAAGCTCTTGTATTTATCTGGTTCAAATGGTAAAGAATCAACTTCTTGTTGAATTGCACCTGTCATTCATGTTACAGGAGACAGCTGCTTCATATGTTAATTTTCTCATTTTTGGAATATGAACAATTATGTACTACTGTTCTTTCCATATAAGGCTGTCGTGTCAACTTCAGACTCCTGATCAATCTTCCCATGTTTTTGTTCTTTTGTCTTGTTAAAGTTGCCCCTTGATTTGTCTATAGTGAATATTCCGTCCGTTTCTGTTTGTTTGTTTGGTTGGTTTTGACTTGTTGAAATAAAAGAGTTGCAAAAACTGGAAAGAGGCATTCTTTTTTAAGCGGACTAAAAAGGAAAGTAAGACTAACAAACTAAAACGGAGAGAGTAATGGCAAGTGTTCCATTTTATAGTAGTTTAAGTAAATGTTCTGATAGGCATGAGTCTTCTTGCTGTAGGTAACAGAGGGCCTGGAAGAACTCCTTTAGACTGGACAACAAGGTTAAAGATTGCAGCCGGAGCGGCTCGTGGGCTAGCCTTCATCCACAACTCATGCAAGTCCTTGAAACTCACTCATGGCAACATCAAATCCACTAACATCCTCATTGACAAGAGTGGCAATGCACGTGTCTCCGACTTTGGCCTAGCCATCTTTGCAACACCATCTTCTATCCCCAAAACGAACGGCTACCTAGCCCCTGAAGTTGCATTGGATGGTCGTAAAATAACTCAAAAATCCGACATCTACTCATTCGGGGTCCTATTACTCGAGCTGCTAACCGGGAAATGCCCCTCAGTCGTGGACAACGGTGGTGGCCTTGCCACCAGCTACGGAGGGGTCGTGGACTTGCCGAGATGGGTGCAATCTGTGGTGAGGGAAGAATGGACCGCTGAAGTGTTTGATTTGGAACTGATGAGGTACAAGGACATTGAGGAAGAAATGGTGGGGTTATTGCAGATAGCAATGGCATGCACTTCAACACCACCAGATCAAAGGCCTAAAGTAAATTATGTTGTGAAAATGATTGAGGAATTGAGAGGTATTGAAGTTTCACCTTCTCATGACACTGCTACTGATTCTGTTTCCGACTCTCCTGCTGTTTCAGAAGATAATACATGTGGTGCAGCAAGTCACTAGTTATGCTGCCCGGACTCTTCAAAAGTGTACCTTTTGGATTCACCAAGAATAGTATATTTTCAGAGAATTCGAAACCGACTCTTCACTTAGTGATCCTTTATTAGCTTAGCTAGTAGTGAAAGTTAATTTTTTTTTTCAAAGTTTATTATTCTGAGTTATATAAATTAACCTCTTAATTTTAATCCTTTTTTCTGTAAAAGAAGAATATTAGGAGAAATTTTATAAGTTTAACAGAGATATCAAGAAGAGCATTTGCTAATAATCTTTTTTCAACCTCAACAATTTAATAAATCATAATCCAAAACAAATTAGGAACTTGTTATTTACATAAGAAAAAATTAATTATTATACTAACAAAAATGTATTCTATGGCATAATTATAGTAAGAACTATTATATTCCATATAAAGATTGTTGTAGGGTTTATTTTAGGCATATTAATTAAATGTAAGTTATATTAAATTTTGGGAAGACTTAAAAGAAATGTAATCGAGGTCTTGCTCTAAGTCTTTTCTTAGAAGGGTTTATACTCATTTGTACTATTTAATCTCTAACGACTTAGCGGTGACTGAGAAAAGAGATGATCTTGTCTTGCTTGTTAGGAGAAAGCTTCAAAAACCATCTTTTCCAGTCAGATAGCAAGCGATTACTGGACAATGAACACTAACTAAAAACGACCAGAAATGAGCATTATCTTTAGAACCAGATAATGACATTAATGATTACATGAGTTGCAAAAAAAATAAAAAATTAGTGTGTCAATTTATACCCACTAATATATACACACACATTAGTATTAAAAGCATAAACACCAATACTATGAATGAGGGAAAAAATGGTCTTCCATTTAAAAAAAATTGAAATTCTTACATATCTCACATTTGATTTCTTAACAAGGGAAAAAAAATGAAAAAAAAAAATCAAAATGAAATAATTAATCAATAAATGGACCCATTTGTCATGTGGATCAAGTCAAAGTCAGTAAAAAGAATTTCATTTTTTTTTCCATGTACATCAAATTTGTGTTAATTAATCCTAACTAATGATTAAAATTGCATAACCTTAGGTGCAAAAATCAAAAGTCTACTCAAAGCATGTGGTGTAAATTTCCTTGCAAACAAATGACAAACACTAGTCTTCTCACCATTATACTCACATTGACTCTCACTTCTCAACTTCTTCAAAAACTCCACAGTTATATCGGACCTATAAAATCGGGTCGGGTGGGGCCCGCCCTTCGACCAGTCGACCCAAGTCAAGGTCCGACCCGAATTCCTCTTCCCAAATTTCATGTTCACGAAAGTCGGCAAGAAGTGTTCGTCAGCATAACAAGAGCCCTTGCAATACTTCTGAAATACCAAGAAATACGTCTTGTCCGAGACAACCTCAACAGCCAGATCCCTATCCATTTCAAACCACTGAGACCCTTTCCTCCATTGAGTAAGTTTGATTGTTGGGCTCATTCGCGGGTGATACCTACCTTGGCCCACTGGGCCAGGGTGGTCATAAGACTCCACGAAACTTTTCGTCGAGTTGATTAGGTAAGTGTAGATAGTAGAAAAATTGAACAAGGGAATGCATGCCTCAGAGATAAGAACAAATCTTTGGTTAGAAATATCAAGAAGAGCATTTGCTAATAATCTTTTTTCAGCCTCAACCATATTTACTTTACCCCATTCAACTTCCTGCATTTGATAAATTAAAAATAAAATTAATTTATATTTATATATATAAGTATTTTCATCTAGAACATGTTTAAACAATCCAACTTTTTTGTTAATGGAATTAATCTATTAATTATAGATGTATAATTTAAGCAATGGATGTAATAATTATCAAGCCAATACAAAATCATGAGCAAGAAATACCTCACTTTAGGTAGTTAGAAGCATTAAGTTGTTTCTACCAAAATAAGTTTGGTGGTAGGTCCATTTTTTTTTACCCCAAACTAAAATTTTTTCGACATAAATTTAAATTAATCAAATTTCAAAATGAGTACTAAACAGTAATGATAAATTAAGAAAGACTAAATATTATAATGAAGGAGTAGTACTTCATTATTTAATAAAAATCTCAAATTTAAATTTTACAAATAAATTAAGCCACGCTTGATGAATTTCAAAATAAATATCGAATATTTGGCGGAAAACAAAAAATTCTAACAAGGAAAATGAGTAGTTTGCTTCTCATTAAAGCACACATGGGTTTCCATTAATATTATACAACTACATCCAAGCATATAGGCCCTAAAATCAATGATTTGTCATACCAAATCTATGATATAAATGGAAACAAAATTTAAAAGTAATATATAAAAAAAAAGATCAAATTAGGTTTTCTTAAATAGATTAATGGAACATGTGTTGTTTCAATAATTTAAAAAAATTGATGCACAACATTATTTTAATTTTTATAATTTAAGTCTATATATATATACTGACGATATAAAAAGTAATTACATAATAAGAGCACTTCTAACATAAATACACATAATCTTAATCTGATATAACATATTGAATTACTTTAATACGATATAAATTCAAGAAAACGATAAAAAAGAGTTAAGCAGGTAAACATACATCGAGAAATTTTACTTTTAAAGATAAACTACTACTTATTAAAAATCACTTCATAATCTGAAGTCGAAGTCAAATTCGAAGCCAAAAATCGAAATTTTTAATAAATAAAAATTACTTTTACCTAGCCACTTTATTTTAAATTCTTTCAAAATTATTATTTATTTATTTTCCTTTCTTTATTGACTAGTCATATTTTGTAATAGTAAAGAATGTTATGAATCTAGACTTATTCTAAAATTTTCATAAAGAAAAAGAATCATAGCATGTAGACTACTTCAATACTTCATTCTTTTCTTTACAATTCAACAACTTGAATATACTTCAATTAATTATTTTCTTATTATAAATTTATTCCATTTATGTTTTGTCAGAGTCCCACACAAACTTTACTATTATGACAAAATGGTCCACCTAATGACACATCAATTCCAATGTACCATAGTAAAGTGACAAATATTACAAACTAAAAGTAGATTTTTATAACCTTATGAATTCCAGCAGCAACAAAAAAACAACATTACCCCAATGTCTCAAAGACTCCCGCTCATTGTGGGATAAAGAGGGGTCGGATGTACGTAGCCTAACCCCTATGTTTAAAAACATAGCGCGACTGTTTCCGAATGACCCATGATGAGCGTCAAAAGTTGCATTGACTAACTGCTACTTCACAATTGAAAGAAGCGCAGACAGTTTAAAGAGTCATTTTGCTTTATTCCATCATACCCCAAAATCAAAAAATAGTGAATCTTTGGTTCCATCCGAGACTGATGGAAATGAATTCCAGCAGCCTCATTTATTATTATTTTTTTAATAGTCATAGAATTTGAGAGATTGATTTGTGAATACTTCGATTAATTTCATATAGAAAGAAATCATCAAAAGTTTTGATCCTTAAAGAATATTTGTCCAAAAGAATTTACATGAATCTGATTTAAGTCGATTTCAATATGGAATCATTTTGCAGAATTTTTATGAAATTATGCGACTAGAAATTGATCCGTATGATCAAAGTTATATACTCTATAACATAGGATTCTCGATTAATTCAACCTCATATGCTATGTTTCAACTCTTGATTCTAGTATTAAGCGAAGGTAATGCCTAAAAATCCTTCAATCTTAATCTACTAGTGCTAATAGGCAGCACAGGGGAAGAAGCGGAACACCTAGGAATCAACAACAAGAAAACTTTATTAATTAATCTGTTTCTCTATTTTTCTCCACTTAAATACTAAATCTTTACCTAACTCAATTAACAATCCACTAATTGAAACAATAAGAAAGAAACTAAACTAAACAAAAGTTATATAATATGAAACTAACCTTGCTAGGAATTCTTCTTCCATGAAAAATAGGACTTTCATCAACTTGTGATGTATTATAAGAAGGATCAGAATGAACATAAATTGAATAAAGTCCTTCATGTCCTTTAAAAAATAGCTCCCAAAGTGGTGATAACAAAATTGGCCCTCTAGTTAAAAACATGAAAGCCACTTTTGGTACTCTTTCAAATGGAAATTCTTTAACTTTTGGCACCATTGAACTTCTCCATAACAACTCTTCATCACTCATATCATGTTCAACATCAATTGGCTTAATATACTCATTCAACCCTAGTCGAGGAATCATCGGTGGCGGTGATAGTGATGGTGCTGGTGGTGATAATGGTTGTGAATCAGAAGAAGAAAAGTTTAAAATTTGGCCATTGATGACTTTTAAGTTGACACTAAAGCTTTTGAAATAAAAAGTGAAAATAATACCGCACGTTATACCACAAGCAAAGAAGAAAAATGAAGAAAGGAGATTTATAATATTTAATGGAGTGTTGAATAATTTGATAGCCATTGTTATGGAGTTTTGATTTTGGTTCTTCATGTTGTTAAGAAGAAAGAAGAAAGAAATAAAGTGGAATAATTTGAATGGAGGAAAATAACTCTTATATATAGAGAGAATTTATAGTATGTCATAAGCAATTATTAAATAAAAATAAAAGTCAATAAAACAAGAAAATTCATATTTTGGTTATTATTACAACTTGGAATATAAGTCAACATAGACGAGTATATTCAAACAAATACCCTATATTAAATAATCATTGTAAGTATTATAATTTTCTATCAAAAATACGCTAATTTCGACGAATCACGTCTGAAATAAAAAATGTTCGATATAAAAAATTTAACAAACCAAATTTTAACAAATTCTATTTAAAACATCATGTAGTATTTTAATTTAACCTCTATATATTGACTGCCTATAAAATCATCCAGTGGAGCTATAGTTTCCCACTAGGATTCGACAAAATGCGATAAATTAAAATTAAAATTTTTGCTCTGCGTCAAGTTATATAAAGGATAATTATAATAATACTATTTTATAAATATGTATTAATTATATAAAAATTAAATTTCATTAAATATATTATGACCTAAAAAACCAACGCGTATTATCAGCCAAACTAGGTTTACATCGTTCAAATGCGGTGGATTTAATTTTGGAAAAAAAAAAATATTGTTGAAAAGTCAAAAATTTTAATTTTTTTTTTCAAAGAATAGAAGGAAAAGGAAAGGAAATTACATGTGCAAAAATATGAAAGTTCAAAGTGAAATCTATAAATTTTGGGGAATTTTAGACCCATCACCTCTATAGAAATTTCTAAATATGTTTTTTTGTTTATTTTTATTTTGAATTTGACACGCTTTTTAAGAATAATAATAACACGAGTGTTTAATCAGAATATTCATATTAATTGATATATAATGCTCTTAAATATTGAAAACAAAATAATTGATGTTGAGAGTATAATAGAAAAAAAACTAAATAATTAATAATGAGGATAAACAATTTATCTTTTTTGGACCCCATTTGTGAGATTTCACTGAATATGTTGTTGTTATTATTGTTGTAATAAATAAAATAAATTTTTATTTTTTAGATTAAGTAAAAATAAACAGAGGATAAATAACATTTTACGAGCTCATCTCACCATATAATACAGATCCCAAATTAACCAAAAAGCAAAATAGAAAAATAAAAATAAAATGTTTTTTTAAAAAAAATTAAAGAGACAACATATTTCAAAGCATATTAAAATTACAAATTTTCAAGTCTTGAAAAGATACCTACCTTCATCTTATTGTTTTTTTCTTTTAAGTGTGTCTTTTTCAAGTTGGCACATAGTTTTTATTTATTATAAAGTTTTTTGAATATTTTATTTTAATATTAAAATAGAAAAGCAATAATTGGAAATATAGTTAGTTGGTCAAAGGGGCCTCCATTTTTGGGTCCAATTTCTGTTGCAATTAGCTGCCATTGAAGATGACTTTTCAAGAAAGTTAACCAAAACATAAGGCCATCACCATTGACAACCAATAGCTTTTTTTATCGATGTTTACGTCACGTCAATAAATATATAATACATATTTTTTCAATAATAGATATAATATAATATTATCAAATTCATCTCAATTCATATGATAAAAAATAGAAATTATTGATTAATAACTCTTATTACTGAACATTAAAAATTCATCGCAAATTTAATTTAATGATAGAACAGATGAATAATAAATAGATCACGTTAACTGCAATTTATTTACCTATATATTAGCAACGAATTTGGTAACTTTTTCAAAATTTTCTTTTTCAAGATCCACTTATGTTTCTATATATATGTGTGTCTATATCGTTATTTAGTATATAAGATGCATATACAAAAAAGATGATCAGTTGAGTATCTTTACTAGAAGATTATATTATATAGTATAAGTAAAATAAAACTTTTTAATTTTTGTACACATTTAATTTGGAACAATCTTAATAAAATCGTAGCTTCGCGACTAATATAATATTATTATTAAATAATCTAGAATATAATTAAATATTTAATTAATGAATGTACATGACGTCCCTTGTTTTTCTTTAATATAGGTTGAGTAGCAAGGTTGTTAGATGTCCAACATCGATTAATGCACCAAAAAAAAATATATATTTTAGAATTTATCGGAATAATAATAATCAAAACCACTTGTAATTTTTTTAATTATATATAAATGTTATGAGATTAAGAATTAATTAATGGTACAATATTTAATTAATTTTTAATTTTCAATTTAAGCAAAAGTTAACGAGTTCATGTCTAAGCTAAGTCGCTCATACTCTTACTTACTAAAGTTCAGAATTTTAAATTTATGAGTTTTAAATTTAATAATTGAACAATTTATAATTTATAATTCTATATGCTTAATCTCAAAGAATGTTAGATGAAACCAAAGTCCTTGTGGCATGTTGCATTATAATATATAGTTGTGTATAAATAATTTAAAAATAAATAAATAAATAAATGTGGATTTATCAATGACAATGCATGTGATTAACAGTTATTTATTTACTTTTTTATTTGGTATAATTTCCAATTTCATTGTTAAGATCATAAGATGGAAGGTTAGTGCAATTTAGGTGAGGAGTATAATTCAACAAAATCCTAAATTTGAAAAAAAAATTAAGAGAAAGATTAGTTTTTTAGGGAAATAGCGTTGACATATAACTTTTTGAAAATTAGCTCGATGCGTAAAGTATTTCAGATATAATATAATGTTTAAAAAAATTGAGAGTGTAGTATAATTAGTTTACTTTGATGTAAATATTAATGACTGATTTCTTGGTTATTCCGATGTATTTATAACAAATCATAAAGTTCACCCTTTTTATCTGAAAGTTAGGCAAAATGATTGAACTCCAGCCCTATATATTTGATGTTTATCAAAAAGTAAGTACAAGTTTAACAATGTCCAATAAAGTAGTCGTAAGTAGTAATATCAAATAAAATCGTCATATATAAATGAAAATATTTTCAAATTCTTATAGGATGTTCGTCAGAAATTAACGATTTTTTGATAGTAAAAATGAGTATAAATTCTAAAAAAAAAAAGGATTTAAGCAAGACCACCTCGTATCTCTTTTAAGTCTTCCCAAAGTTTAGTTTAAATTACATTCTTAATTAATATGCCTAAAATTACAATAATCTTTATATGGAAAGTTATAATTTTTTTTTTGTTTTGGTATTTGAAAATTGTAATTCTTACTATAATTAAAACACTCGTTTGACTTATTTTCCTAATTGTAACCAAAGTAGGAAACTTCTTTATTATTCTTATTTTTATACACACTTGACTTTATTTAATAATTAATTTTTTACGTAAATACATTTATAAGTTCCAAATTTGTTTTGGATTATGATTTACAATAGTTTTTCATATTTATTAATTGTCTCCTAATTTTATTTGGATTATGATTTACAAAATAGTCTATATAAGATTTCTTTTCCCGTACATTCAAATTATTTCCACTTTAGTTCTTTCTTCTCTTCTTAACATAATATAAATACATAATGAGAAGCAAAAATCCAATAATGGCTTGCAAATTATTCAATCTTTTCTTCTATTTTTTCTTCTTTGTTTGTGGTGTTCTTTTCACTTCTTGTTTCAAAAACTTTAATGTCAACTTACAAGTCATCAATAGCCAGATTTTAAACTATCCCTCTTTAAATTCACCACCACGACCACGACCACTACCACCGACGATTCCTCGATTAGGGTTGAATGACTATATTAAGCCAATTGATGTTCAACATGATATGAATGATGATGAATTGTTGTGGAGAAGTTCAATGGTACCAAAAGTTAAAGAGTTGCCTTTTAAAATAGTACCAAAAGTGGCTTTCATGTTTTTAACAAAAGGGCCAATTTTGTTATCACCACTTTGGGAGCTATTTTTTAAAGGACATGAAGGACTTTATTCAATTTATGTACATTCTCATCCTTCTTATGATACATCACAAGTTGATGAAAGTTCTATTTTTCATGGAAGGAGAATTCCAAGTAAAGAAGTTGAATGGGGCAAAGTAAATATGGTTGAGGCTGAAAAAAGATTATTAGCAAATGCTCTTCTTGATATTTCTAACCAAAGATTTGTACTTCTTTCAGAAGCATGCATTCCCTTGTTCAATTTCTCTACTGTCTACACTCACTTAATCAACTCGACGAAAAATTTCGTGGAGTCCTATGACCAACCCGGCCGAGTGGGCCGGGGTAGGTATCGAACACATATGTACCCAACAATCAAACCTCCACAATGGAGGAAAGGGTCTCAATGGTTCCAAATGGATAGGGATCTTGCGGTCGAGGTTGTCTCAGACACGAAATATTTCTCGGTTTTTCAGAAGTACTGTAAGGACTCATGTTATGCTGACGAACACTACTTGCCCACTTACGTAAACATGATGTTTAGGGAGAGGAATTCGGGTCGGACCTTGACTTGGGTCGACTGGTCGAAGGGCGGGGCCCACCCGAACCACTTCTATAGACAAGATATAACTGTGGAGTTCCTCAAAAAGTTGAGAAGTGAGAGCCATTGCGAGTACAATGGTAAGAAGACTAGTGTTTGTCACTTGTTTGCAAGGAAGTTTACACCACATGCTTTGAGTAGACTATTGATGTTTGCACCAAAGGTTATGGAATTCAACAATTAATTAGGATTAACCAACACAAATTGAGTCATTCTTTAATTTTTGATTTTTTTTCCCTTTGTAGAATAGCAAATTGTTAGTTTACTTCAATTTCATTCACGTCTCAAAACTTATTTGTAATTTAATTTTTGTTTTGTTATGTAATTTTATACTTTTGTGTCAAGAAAATTCTTCAAAGTTGATAAATTCAGTAATTTGTTCATTGATCAAGTTCATTACGTCGCCATAGCCAACAATGTTTGATGAGTTTCTTGATCTGTATCTTCAATTTTTGGAAACTTATAAAGTTCTTCTGTCAAACCTTCAACCAAAACCAAGCAACTTTGGTGCAATCCTAAGTAAAGGTTGCAAAGTACTAGGATGAAATTTCCTCCCAAAAAGAAAACAAATTGAACTCATTTTTCCATTATAACTACAATTGAACTCACTCCTAACACTCTTCAAAAACTCCTCTGTCACATCTTTCTTCAAAAACGTCATCGGGTGTGATCCACCAGCCGTCCAATCAGCCCACGTGACGCTCCGATTTGATGTCAACTTCGGAAAAACTTTGTTTACTAATGTAGCCAAGTAATGTTCATCCATGTAACACGGTGGAAGACAATGCCTCTTAAATATCGGGTAATATATCACGTCAGAGACGATTTTTACTGCAAGTTCTCGATGTACTTCAAACCATTGTGAGCCTTTTCGCCAGTCAGAAAGTGTTATGTTTGGGTACATATGTTTGTTGTACCTACCACGACCTATTTTCCTCGGATCATCAAATGATCCGAGGAAACTTTGGTCGGAATATGTGAGGAAAGTGTAAATTGTAGTGAAATTGAATAAAGGAATGCATGATTCTGAGAGTAATATGAATCTTTCATTGGAAATCTCTAAAAGTGCATTTGCTAAAAGTCTTCTTTCTGCATCAATCATTGTTGATCTTCCCCATTGCACAGCCTGTGAGGGGAAAAAAAACGATATGCACGATTCAGAAAGATTTAACTTACATATACTGACAAATTAGTAGTTTTTTCCTTGCATTTCTAATAACTATAGATCGAACCTATTCAATCTAATCACACTATAGACTAATAAAGTCGAGGAGGGTGTCATAGAAAGATGTTATTGGTATATAGTAGCATGTCCCGCACCACTGTAGGATGTGACCGGATGGTTGGATTCCCTTCACCCTTTAATCAAATATATCAGGTTTGAGCCCTACAAACGGAGAACTCCTTGGTAGGGAACGCTGTATGATTCCCATAGTGGGCTCACCTGACGTGAATCTTGACTGGTCACTAGTGGACTTCATATACCAGTTGGATTAGAAAACAAGCAGAGCGCCTAACGGAAATAATCTCTCTAGCTCTCAAGGTAGAGGTAAGGTCTTCGTATGCACTACACCCCCCCCACTCCCCCCCCCCCCCCCCAAACCTCACTTATGGAATTACATACGGACATGTCGTTGCTTAATCATTATTTAACAAAAAAAAAAGGTACTTGAACCTGGCTAGGTATCCTTCTTTTATAAAACACGGATGATGGAGGAGGTTCATAGTTGAAATCTGGTGAAGCGTGAATGTATATTGAGAACAACCCTTCATGTCCTTTAAAGAACACCTCCCAAAGAGGTGCCAATGGCAATCTTCCCCTTGTTAAGAACAAGAATGCCACTTTTGGAATTCGATTAAATGGATACTTCTTGATTTGAGGTACCATTGAAGCTCTCCACATAAGTTCTTCATCGTTCATCGAGTGCCAAACATCGCTCCTATTGGAACTAGAATTAGATGAAGAAGAGTTACAAACAAGATGTGTAGAGATGGAGAGATTGTAGATTGGTGATTGATGAGGCAAGTAGAAATCTTCATAGATAACAATCTTCTTGAATTGATCATTGATGAAAATTCCTAATAGTAGAACAAAAAATGAGATAGATAAAGTTAAAACTATGGTTGTAACAAGATGAAAACTCATTTCTCTAGAAAAAGAAATGGTCATTGAGAAATGATATGTATAAAGTGATAGTAAAAAGTCTCAATTTATGATATGTATAAAGTGAGTGAAAATGAGGAATAAATGCAAAGGAGCATGGGAAGTGTTGGCATGGGGCAAGAAGAAAATGTGAAATAAGGTGTGGTGGTTGTTTTAATTGCAGTTAAAGTAAATCTGCAATTATAAGCCCTGAATAATGAGCAGAAAGTTCATTGTAAAGCGCTGCAACGAGCGCTTTTAATAACACCACCCAAACCACTTGTGGAATTACACTATGTTATTGTTGTAGTAGTACACTGTCCTCGATCATGTTTATTATGAACACATACATGTTAGTGCATGTTAAGCCTGATGGTGTAAAATTTTATACACCTAACATTGCACAAAACTTACACTCACGACCCTGCCCTAGGACAGAGCTAGGGGGGAAGAAGGGGTTCATCCGAACCCTCTTTCGCCTACAATTACGTTGTATATACTAGGTATATGGTAGGTGATGAATCTTCTAATTGTAGTAAGCCACATCCACAGGATCAATAATTGGCACTTCAAGTGAAAGATGTAACAGGTTCTGCTAAACATAAGATGGTTTCAATAATAACAGTCTCAGAAGTTATGTGATCAATTAACACTAATCTGGTCTTACACTTCTAATTTATCCAATGTCATTCTTTAACCACGAAGAAATATCAGAAACGCAGAACAATAATGGCGAGCTATGTGCACGATCTATCAACGAGTATTTTACTACTAAAAACAGCATTGAAACACCTTCATGCATCTCTTAGAGCTTCTGATACAACAAGAGAGAGATGATGAAACCTGGAGCCAGCCGGTAGATAACTTCCTTAATGAATTCTGCCTTCCGGAGCAAGAATTGTTTGCATCACCTAGAGAGAAGTTTGTTTTTCTTGGAGAATGATACAGCCAAGCAACCAATGGCCACAGCCCCGGTACCGACTAGTAAAGCCACCCTCACAGTGTGATGCTTTATTGAGAATTTACTACTTGAGTACTCCAATACCCACCTAAAAAGGAAATGCAGCCCACAAGATGCCTGAAAAGTTTGGATCGAAAAATCCTGCAAATCGATGATGGAAATGACAATATGATGACCAAAAGCACGAACAAATAAGTAGTTGTACTTGGACCCTTACATTTAAAAAAAAAAAAAGTAGTTGTACTTGTACATTATTGAGAAAATGATTGGCATTCAAGATTGTATCTGATGAAATGTATGCAGGCAGTAAAGACTAGATATTACAAGGAAAATAACTTGTCGTCCAACCTAAACGAAGAAAGGTAATTGCAGGTCCTAGGGGGCAGCTTTCTGGATGTTCCCTTATATTTTATGCACCATACCAGCAAACTCAGCACAACTGCGATTGAAATTTTCTAAATCGAAGTCCTGCACATGACACAGAAAAGTTTGGGATCCTAATCAATTAAGTTACTAAAGGCATATAAATCTATGGCCAACTATGCACCTATACTATACTCAAGCCAGATATGGAGCAAATCAGTACTCAAAATTATTTTCTATGGGGACCAAATGGCCGAAACTAATTTTATGGACATTCTAAACAGGAGTGATCATGAACATAAGCTCTGACATATAATGAATTGATGTCGAATCACAAGGGCGCAAAGGGGACATACACTTGGTAATTTATCCTGCACTGCTAGATGATCCACGTGGAGTCTCACATTTGATGAGGCATAAAACCAGAGGCTTCGATCAACATCGGCATAAGTGTAAGCAACTATGTCAAACAATGTTTTGGCACCATTCTCTATGGCCATTAAGATGGTTGATTCTCTTTGTCTCCGGTTTCTGACAACCCCAGGTAACAATAAATTAGATGTGCATCAGTGGATTCTATCAGTGTATTTGTTTTATACATTTTTTCAGGATGATTATTTGATCGACTTCTGTCTTAAACATGCAGGTTTTCTGCATTCTGGGTGAGAGTATATATCGATTATGTACAAGAGGTGTGAGTTTCATACTTGAGATACCCACAAAGCATGTGTTTTGGCCACATATTAGTTCTTCCATGCATTGGAATCAAAGCATGCGGCGAGAGCTCAATGAATTTGTATGTTGTCTCAAAGTAATCCTGCGTAAAGAATTGAAGTTTCAATACTGAGATTTTCAAGGAGAAGAGGAAAAACAAGTCATGGTTGAACATGAGAATAGAAACACATATGACTACCTACTACTTACTCCAATCCTAATCTTATTCTGTATATTCACAAGAGTATTATTGGAAAGAGGAAACAATCATTATTGGAAAATAAAAATTAAAACTAGCAGAACTAGAAAGTAACTTACAGAATTCAGAAATGCATTTGTGTTGAAACCCCAACCCCTACTCACTTTCATCCATATCTTATATAGTCACAAGGCATTACAAAATGAGCACTGTCGTAAAAAATAAATAAGCATTTCCACCAGACGAGCTATCTAAGAGAGCGCTTCCTTGGCTGTCTTCATCGTCTAATTAGTGTTCCAAGTATGACAGAGCGACAAAAGAAGCGTGGAGATGCTGATGTTAACTTACCTTCATATTTCCACCAGATGAGCTATCTAAGA
>JAPFFP010000088.1:4456621-4470481 GCA_026153255.1 Solanum medicagineum
GCATTAGCAAATTCAGCAATGAAAGTATAAAATTAAATTTTATTTTATATATTAAATAATATAAGTATCATTTATTATTGAGCTACTGCTAGCTTGATAAGAAAAAAAAACTCAAAATGTTAAGAAATTTGATATAAAGAGAAAAACAAAATGTTATTGAAATTGCTAAATTAATAACTTTTTTTCAATTTTGAATTAATTTTAACTCGTAGCAAATGTCTAATTGTAATTATAGTTTGAGTTTGATATAATTCGTATGATTTATACAAAAGTTATGTGGGATTATACAAAAGTCATGCGTAAATCAAATTATATAGCGAAATATGAAAACATTGTGAATTGTATAGCGAATTATACAAATTTTGTGCCCGAATCATATAGTGAAATATATAAACATAATATAAGAACTACGATTTATATAATAAATTATATAAATATTGTGTGAATTATACACATACTACTATAACTGTAATTACAAAATGCTATAGTTACTAAATGTAATTAGCTATAGAGGATAATTAGGTTTTACTATGTAGTATACGCCATCAAAGTTTTGTGCATGGGCCTTCAAAGCCCAATAACCTTTAGTTTCTCTTTTCAGATATAAGCCCATGTAGCTCCTCAGTCTTTGGGCTCAACGTGTGGAGATTTAAATCGGAAAACTTACAGAGATATACCAGATTAAGAAAATATTTATCATTTATAGCAATAAAAAATTATTTTTATGAAATAATTATAATATATTTATATTAAATGTATGATGCGCTTTTAATATAAGTGCAGATTTATCATAATATTATTATATATTGGTATAAATGGTAATAAATAAAAAACATTACTAAAATCAGTAATTATTTATTAGAATGGATCTGCTTAAGTAATTTTTCCATTTAAATCCAGCCCAAATATACTAGGCCCAACAAATTACAAAAGCTTTGGAATATACATATATTATCCCAAAGTGAAATTCCAATAAAATCCCATTTTTTGTGAAAAAGGAATTGAACCTTTGGAAGATAAGAAAGGTCTGGTCAGAATTGAAGTTCATTTCAAGATTGGAAAGTTACAAATAGTTACAAAATCTTATAAACAATATACTCCAAAGTTCTACAAGATATTTTGCAAGATAACCATAGACCAATTTTATACCAAATGAAGGTCTTATCGCTGCTAAAAGATTATGGTGGAATGGAAAAGATCGTTGCATTCTTGATTAGAGGAGTTAGCTTTTAGAATTTGAATCATAAAATGAAGAAAATCTTGAAAGTGCGTGTTTAACCTTTAATGGATCTTACGCAACACGAATTCAAATTAATTAGAATTCAAATACAGATATCAAATACTAATCGAAGATTTAAAAAACTACACAAATTGGACCCACTGGGAAAAGTATTAATCCGAACCTAATATGTTAATCCTTATTGGACCAATGACCCAAATATTTCACCCAACTGCCCTTTTGTTTTATTCGAGTAATTAGCACCCCTTATTTTTTTAATACCATTAGAGTATAATACACTCTAATGATATCAAGGAGTAAATAATAAGTATTTTCACTGAAACATTGCTTCTTCATCTTTGATACGATTAAAGCAGTCTTTTTCACGAAGCACTATCTGTTTTTCCTCGATGCCATCAGAGTATATATACTCTATTGGTATCAAAAAAATAACTAAGTAATGTTTTCACTAAAGACTGTTTCTTCCTCTTTGACACCATAGAGTGTGTGTGTGTGTGTATATATATATATATTGATGGTATAAAAAAATAACGTAGTAGTATTTTCACTGAAGCACTGCCTCTTCCTCCTTAATATTATCAAAGTATATGTGTAATCTGATGACATAAAACGTGCATTAATAGTTAAAAGCATAGAGCATGAGAGTAACTAAGGGATAGCATTTTGTAAATAATTTCCTAGCCTTTATCTTTCTGCACCACATTCTTTGTTGGTATCACAACTTCTATTAAGAAATTCTAAAGGTTTGTTGGAGTTGATATTAAAAATAACAATAATAACTTTATATATAGTATAATTTTCTGACGATGAGTCTCTCACTACTCACTAGCTCCTACATTTTTATATTTGCACAATACTCAAAGTCCACTACAAGAACTTGAAAAGACCTTCCAATGGGGAGTTTATACCTTTAAGATGTCTCTCTTATATTGGTTTACATTGGACCAATAAGTCTTGTCCCCTAAGTGGTGAGAAAAAGGTTATCTAAATGTACACTCTAACTTTCACCTTCTTTTGCTTGGACAACACTAGAAAATATTTTGACTATGCTTTCTTGGATAGAAGAAGATAAAAGATTATGCACCTTTATTGGTCTTCATGATAATCCATTAAAAGAAAAAGTGTAGTGGCTCATGTTTGGATCAATTGAAGACAAAAAAAAGTTGATCATTTGAAGTTGAAAGTTTGATGAAAAAGGTAATTTTGCTCTTGAAATAGCAATATTTTGTAAAATAATTAATAATCTTAGAGATAAATTAACTTATATATAGTGCTTTTTAATATAAGCCAAACTCCATCATTATAACTTACCAAAATTGATGTAATCTCTTCATTTATCTAAGAAAATTCATAACACTAATTATTAAAACCTTTGACCACTAAAAGTGGATTCAATAATCTATCTTATATACCATATAATTGGAAAAAAATAATTTTATTGTAGTTCTCTTTTTACATAATGTGAATTCAAATTAATGAAATCTATAAATATCAAATAACAGATTATTAAAATAAATTACAACCCAAATTAAATAAAAGTTTCACTGACAATATTATGAATATAATTCACATGGTTTTGGTTCCATTAATGCCTTTTTAGATAGACTTGCTTGCTAGTTAGCTAATTCCATTTTGCTTTGACATTTTTATTATTAGATTACATAATAAAAATATAGATTCTCCTTGATTCTTAAGATATTAAAGGAAAAGAAAATAACTCCAAGGTACAATTTAGTTGGTGGAGACAAACTTATTAATTACTTGATTACATATTATACTTAAATAAAAGAGATTTTTAATTCTTTGAATTGGGATGGTGTCGATATAAATTCAGTATTTTGCAACGAAATCAATGTAAAAAATTGGAGTCAATTTTTGGATGAAAGGAATCCAGAAAAAAACACCAATACTAAGATCGGCTAGAACAAGGTGATGCCTGAATCCAACTGGGGTTCGCGTTGGTGGAGGAACTGAATCGGAAAAAAGAGGAAATATATATATATATATATATATATGATTAAAAGGTTTGATCAAGATTCCTCTTTCAACTAATTTGACAAGAAAGCATACTTTATATTACTAGTTTCTTTAATTTCTTGTTTGAACATTGAATTGTCCTCTTATTTAGGGTGCACCTAGGTTTGACACTTTAATAATACTTTATTTGTAATTTCTTTATTTAAAATCTCTATGTTCTATGAGCAAATATTTTGTTCTCTCCATTGTTGATGAATTGTAATTTTAATATTTATGACTTCTAATTAAGTTCATCAAACCTTTAATTAATTGAATTGTGTGTTTTTGAACCCTTTGTTTATGAAATTTTTATAAATATATTGTAATTATTAATATTTTACCACGCAATTACTGATACATTATGTTTATCTTGTTACTCCATATTTGACAATAATATAATTAGGTATATGATAATCAATACAACATAGTTTCTACATGAAAATGAAGTGAGCAAAAACACTCATTTTAATTAACTTTTGATTAAATATATTGAGTGATATATTACAAGGATCAAAAACAAATTTACCAATAACTTAGAGATTAAAGTGCTATTATCTAAAAAAGAAAATTTAAAACTACTTTTTTACATAGTATTTTCTATAAATGATAATTTTAAATATTCAATATAAACTCATATATGATACATGTAATATATCATATTATTTTTTCCCAATATTGTCCACAAAATCATTAAATCCATATCAAACAAATAGGGTTGGATGGATCAAATAAAAGTAGGAAAAGAAATATTAGATGATTGCTTCTTATCTAATCGAATTTTAATTAATGAACAAAATAAATCTGATATTTATATCAATAAAAATTAAAATAATTAATATCTCATAAAATTAATTGAGATACGTGAAAAATGATCCGAACAACATGATCACTTAATGTGATGTTAGTGGCTATAATATTAATTAACTATGTGGAGAAAAATTAACTTTCATATTTAATTCAAGAAGTGGAGAAGATTCAAATATTAGGAGTCGTTTTACACCACTCAACAAAAGTGACTTTGTATAATGATACATTTTATATATTTAAATTAGTGATTTGTTTAAGCTAAAGATGTGGGATTCAAGGAATGAAGGGTTAAAAAAAATAAAAAAGTATATAATAAGCCTTTTTTTCCTAATATAAACAACTTTAAGGTAGAAGTGGATAACAATTGCATGTAAGTGGTGGAAGTAAATATATATAATTTCTTTTTCCTTTCAATGGAAAAATAAATATAAATAGATTCTAAGATTTCAATTTACTATAAATTAAAGGAGAGCATGCTTTATATCTTTTTTAGGTTTCATTTGGTGTTTGATGTTCGATATCTGTATTAGAGTTAGACTAAATACGAATTTGTGCATTGTAAGACCTATTTTTTAGGGTATTTGAGGGCGACAGTGCTCCCAACGAGATTATTTTTATTCGAACCTTGGGGTCTAAATTAAGAGTGAATGAATCTCAACCATCTTACTAGAATTCGTATTGATAGCATGCTTTATACCTTATTTTTATTTAAAAGTTGAATTGTTTTCTTTAGGGTTTGAGCTTAGAAGTTCATGCACATGAATTGATACTTAAGACCTTTGAATTTATATTTTATGTTAACCTATGGTAAAAAGGTCAATACTTTCCTCATATGACCTAAAATATGACAAATCACAAATGGTAGGTGGAGGGAATTTTTTAGGTGAATATTAATAAAATGTCATTTTAGAAATAAAGAAATTAATTTTACATTTTAAGAATATATTTTTTCAATCTAATGCAATACCACCTACTTCTACAACACAACAAAAATGCAAACAAAGAAATATAAAAGTGTTCGACTTTGATTATCATCATCAGAAAATTACACTGTATAAAGAAATTTCACCTCTATCATCAATAAATTTACTAGAGCATTTACAATACGATCCAAATAAATTTCACTCATGAATATTTGAACTCGAATAAAATAAAAGAATGAAAATGACAAGAGTGGTGTTAATAAGGTAAGTTATCATGAACTATAATCACTTTTCTATATACTTTTTTTTTTGTTAATTATTTTGTTATTTATTAAATTAAATGAAGAAGTGGGAAAGCTTAAGGTTACCACACGCTAGCTATAAATGAAATATTGTTAGTGCTCACTTTGGTCACTAGTTAAGTCATTTGGCACAATTCAACTAATTAATTAAAGTGACTTATGGTAAAATTATTTGTTTATTTCAACTATTGATTTGATTAGAGTGAAGATATGAGTTAATTATAAATTAAGGATTTCCATTAAGAAAGAAAGAAAAAATGAATTGTCATTCTCTTCTTCTAATTATTATGCACAACATCTTTATTTATGAGGATTGATCATGAATTAATTAGTGCGTGACTTGATTCACAAAGATAAATGAATTATTTTTTTTTAAATTTCGACCAATATTTCACACTCCAATATCTAAATACAGAAGTAAAATATTCAAAAGACGAATAAAGCTTGTTTCAATTGATCTTGAAAATTAAGATATAACTAAATTACATGAAATTGTTGGAGTAAGTGACAAATTAATTAAATGAGTTAGTCTTAAACTCAACTAATTAATTAGTCAATTAGCACTCTTAAAGAAACACTATCCTTATAAGCAAACGTTGTTATCACAAAGTATTATTATTATAGATAGAATTTAGTGATATTGTGACATGTACAATCCATTTTTGTAGCAATATATCTATATTTATGAATATATATAATAGTAAAATATAATGACTGATTAAAATATGGAAATCATGGCTGCTTTCAATTTTAAGAATAAAGCCTAACTTTTAACCTAATTAAAAATATTAACTATAATATAGTACTTTATTTAGTTGTCTTAATCAAATCTTGACTCAATAACCATATCTACGACGTGCAATTAGATAAAATTAAATAATAATGATTTAACAAGAAAAGAATATTTACACAATTATATAATATAAAGTAATTATAGGTAAATTTAATTGTTTTTGCATCTAACTAAAAACGAATGTATGTGATATAACACGTATTTACATCACATCGGACTTATTCTTTTATTTTATTCTTTGTATATGTTAGTTTGTAATTTATGTGATTCACGTCTAATTTAAAACTGATATGTTTGGCATAACATGTGACAGTATGTGCTATTTGTGATTTACTTAAATTTATATCTAACTTAAAACAGATGTAATTGACATAACACGTGAAGATAAGTCTCAAAAATATTCTTTCATTTTATTTTATATATGTATTAACTTGTACTATTTGTGTTTTGTCTCGAACACATTCTCTCTTTATTTTTTATATATGTTAGCTTGTAATTTAAATTTGACATTTAATTAAAATTAATGTATTTGACATAACACCAACAATATATGCTACTTGTAATTTTACTTATTTTTGCATCTCAATTAAAATATATATAGACATAATATATGAATATCCCATCTCAAGCATATTCTTTCATTTTATTCTTTATATATGTGCTAACTTGTAATTTACATGTTTCATGTCTAACTAAAAATTGACGCTTTTGACATAATACGTGATAATAAGCGTTATTTGTAATATACATATTTTTACATCTAACTAAAAGTAATGCATTTGGCATAACACATGAATACTCCGATCCATTGGTTTTAAGCATGTTATTTCACTTTATTCAATATATATGTTAACGCGTGATTTACGTATTTCATATCTAATTTAAAACATATATATGCTCGTTTTGCAACATATATATTTTTACATTTAATTAAAAATTGATGCATTTGATATAACATGTGGATAATTTTTTTTTAGCATATCCTTTTGCTTTATTATTTCTATATATTTGCCTTTTTTTAAAAGCATTTGACATAACACGTGATGGTAAGTGTTACTTGTAATTTACATTTTTTGCAGTCTAACTAAAAGTAATGCATTTGGCGTAACGTGTGAATACACCATTGATCTCAAGCATATTATTTTACTTTATTCACTATATACGTTAACCAGCAATTTGCGAGTTTCACATTTAATTTAAAATATATATATGCGCTACTTGTAACGTATATATTTTTACACTTAATTAAAAACTAACACATTTGACATAACACGTGAAATAATATTCACGTGAAAATCTTTTTGCTTTATTATCTCTATATATTTAATTAAAAACTGATGTATTTGACATAACACGTGAATAAATATTTTTTAAGCGTATCTTTTTGCTTTATTATATCTATATACTTGGTTTTTTAAAAGCATTTAACATTATTCACATGAAAATCTTTTTGCATTAGTATCTCTCTATATATTTAATTAAAAACTGATGCATTTAATATAACACATGAATATTATTTCATTTTTAGTTTTTTGTAATAAAAATTTTGATTCTGTCACTTCCGCTAATGTCAACAACTCCAAATTGAGGTATGACCATTGTTATTCCCAAATATCAACTAGTGTAGGTATATTCAAGGGCGTTTGTTTCAATTTAACGATAATATTAATTGCAAAAAATTATATTTTTTCATTATAAATATAGAACTTAAGGATTACTACTAATATTTTAGATAAATTTAGTGTTAATGTGACATGTACCATCCATTCCTTTAGTAATTTACAAATTATATTTTTAATTAAAGGGTTGCCTTAATTAAAGTACTTAGCCCATTGTTGCTTTTGACTCAAAAGACTAATATGTTTTTTCCCCTAAAGTATGGACTTGAGATTAATTTAATTAGCTGTCTTAATCAAATATTGTTTCTCTAAATTGATAATCCTTTCAATTATGGTTATGAAATCAAAACTGGTTATAGTGATAATATTAATTTAGAAAATTCATAGTTATTATAGTGAAATGCTGTTATATATGTGTGTGTATGTAGATATGCGTTATTTGTATTAATGTACTTTTGCATTTATGTACAAAAATGGTCTTGCTGGAATTTTTGCGCAAGAGGTTCAGAAGATCATTTTTTAGGGAAAAATTGCTTAGAAGGGTATGTGACACGCGGATCTGCCCCAACTTTGTTCATAAAACACACTCACTGAATGCATTTTATGTATTAATGACCTATTTGCTCATAAAACACACTTAGAACATATGTTTTATGTGTTAATGGCCTACTTGTTGATAAAACGCATTCACCGCATGCTTTTTACATGCTGATAGTTTATTTGTTCATAAAACTAATTCATAACATGTGTTTTGCGTGTTGATGGTCTTTTTGTTCATAAAACACATTCACCGCATGTTATTTATATATTCATGACCTATTTGTTCATAAAAGACATCCTATGAATGTTAATAGCCTATTGTTAATGATCTATTTGTTCATAAAATACCTGTGGTATGTGTTGATGACCTATTTATTCATAAAAGGTATATAGTGAAATTTATTGTGTTTAGGATATTGATGATAATTGTCAAAAATATTTTAGTATTTTATTTTCATACATAATTTATTTGTAATAATTGACTATGACTACTATAAAAAGGTAAAATTATAAAAAGGTGTTCGCTATAACGAATTTGTCGTCATTATAGATAAAATTTTGATAAAAAAAGTAAAACATAATACGCAAAATCAATCCTTAAAAAATAAATTGTTACCGTGCGTATAACATGATACATTCATAATCAAATAATTAATAATATTTTTTCTTTTTCAATCAGGGAGGAATTAATCAAATATTATAACTTAATACAAATTTTAAGATAATATTGTCTAAACAAGAACAACTCAAATCTAGTATGAACAAATTTTTATTATGATTTGATAATTCAAGTCCAGGAAACTCATCAATAATTGTAACTTGATATAATATAAGATAATTATTGGCTAAACAAGACAACTCAAATCTAGTGTCGAACAAATTTACATTAATGATTTAATAATTCAATTCCAGGGTTAAACCCATCCATAATTGGAACCTAATTAATATGATGATATGTGATGTAATTATTTGTCCAACAATATAACAACTCAAAGATAGTGTCAACATAAAATATTTTTCTCGATACTCATGGTGTTCATATAGTTTGCACACATATTAATTAATTTCACGCGATATTTGACCACCATCAACTTTTGTTTACTGAGACAAATAGAAAAAAAGTCATTTATTCTGTCGTTTTAAAATAAATGATATTTTTATCTTTTTATGTTATTTCAAATATTTACAATATCAAGAATACATTGATCGTTTTCTTCTATTTTATCCTGATTTAAAGAAAGGAAGTTTCACTAATAAAGAAACCATGAGCTTTCGTGTTGTTTTTTCTCTCAAGAGATTTGATCACGCATAAATAAAAATAACTTTTACTCTTTAAGAATAATTTTTATCCACGCTAAAAAATCACATATTATAAAACAAAAAGTCTAACATTTTATCTCTATTAAAACTTGAATCTGATCTTACAATCTTCCACTCATTTTCTTACTTCTAACGTACACGAAGGAATACATATTGTTCAATCGAGAAATTTCTATCTTTCTGTCTATCTCTGAAATATTTGAATTTTTCAAAAGCCTATACATATAATGCTATCTTTGCTCAAATCAAGACATAACTCTTATTTGTTCTATCAAATCAGACTCTTCAACATAATATAGTATAAGATAATAATTGTCTAAAATTTCTTTTCTCTCCTTTTATTTATTTATTATATTAAAATTATTAAATGAAAAATATTCCAAAAGTCTTTAAGTTAGTTAGGTTGGATATTAATAAAGTTGAATAAATTCTTCAACGTTTAAAAGGGGGTCCAAAAAGTAGGCTTTGGTTGACGGGGCAAATAAACTTGTGAGGACACGAATGCTTCACATGCCCTCCAATTTTTGGCACGGTTTCTCCCTCTTCCTTTGTGTGCATCCCTTTTTCTACCTTTCACAAAAAGTAACAAATCGTCCTCGGTACGATGTATAAATAATATAATTTTTCATTAAAAGAGGTCAGAATGAACTCTCTAACAATACCCTAGCCTTAATCCTGAGTAAAATATCATCATTTTTTGAACCCTGACACGAAATTTGAAATTAGGAGTGAAATTTAAGGAGATCGAGGGAAGGTGTTTATTTGGATTTCTCTATTAAAAAATTATATTGATAATTTTATTTCCCCTTAATATAGATTTTGAATCTTCTAAATAGAAGGTTTTTTGTTTTTAATGTTTATATGATACATGTATTGTTAAACTTGATAATGGCATAATTTAATAATAATTTATGTGTTTTATTTAGTTAAAAATAAAATAGACAATACGTAGTATGAATTTGTGTAATGATTTTTTACAATGTATCAATTCCATGTTAAGGATGATCGATTATTGAATTTATTAATATCTAGTTTATTTTTTTATTCAAATAATGATAAATAATTTTCATAAATAAAAGGCTCTTTAAAAACTTGATATTTTTCAGTTTTTTCACTTTTATTAATTATTACTAGTAAATAACTATATTTGGACTGTGGAATAATAGGATAGAAAAAGAAAAGAAAAAAAAAGAGACGAAAAGTTTATTTTGACTGATTAAAACTTGCTTATTAAATAATTAATGTAGTTTAATGAAAAGTTTAATAATTTGTTTGATTTGTACTTACATATAAGCTAATTAAATTTGGTGGACGTTTGTTTCTGACTGATTAATACTTATGTACAAAATAATTAAATTTTATGGACGTTTAATTTTTTCGACTTCCAATGTAGTTTCATGGAAAATTTAAATAATTGTCTTAAAATAAGCTAATCAAATTTTATGGACGTTTGTTTTTGACTAATTAATACTTATGTATAAACTAATTAAATTTCATGGACGTTTAGTTTTTGACTAATTTTTTCATGTCACTGTTTATTACTCCATTTATTTTACTTATCGCGTCTTTCTTTTTAATGTTTCTTGAAAAACATTAATTAAAAAAATTAACTAAATTATTCTTATTCATTTTTCAATCTCAATTTAATGATTTTCTCTTCTTCACCTTATTAATCACTCTCCACATTTATTGAGTGAGAACAACGATGAAAATAAACGACATATTTTTAAATTTTAAATAGAAAAATATAATAGTTTAGTTGGTTAGCTGATAAAATAATGGAGTCAGAGTCAAAATCAGCGTAATAAGTTTTTAAAAAATGATTCAAAATATGAAGAAATAAATGCACAAACTAATCAAGAAGCGCGAAAGGTTGGATTCAGGGGTTACAAGGAGGGGTAGAGGTTGATCGAAAAAGTATTGGAGGGAGGTGATTAGACAAGATATCACACATCTTCATATAATTGAGGACATGACTTTAGATAGAAAGCGGTGAAGGTCGTGTATTAAGTTAGAAGGTTGGACAACTAGTAAGGGTAGGATGATATCTGACCTTGTGATATAGTAAGTAATAACGTAATTGTGTTTTTATACATTGTGTTGTTATTGTCCGTCATTTCTTTTGTTACTTTTATTGTCTTTACAAATTATCATTTACTTTTCACTCTAATTGTTTTATTTCATATCTAGTATTTTTTGCTTCTAATGATGATATTCTTGAAATAAAGGTCTTTCAGAAACAAATTCTCTATCTATATAAAGTAATGGTAAGGTACATACATTTTACCCTCCTCAAACCCTATTTGTGAGATTTCACCAGATATATTGTTGTTTTACTATATAAATATATAGATAAAAAAGTAATTTATATCTTATATAAATAACACGATTTTTCATAATTCCTTAATGAAATTATTTTCGATTTTAATAAGCACGATGATTAAAATGGTCGAGACATAAACGTGTGAGCCAAATTATTTCGAAATTAGGCACGTGCCTTTCCAACACATCATTCTGTTGACGTGTCCCATATTTCCACGTGTCCAACTATATATTGCATCCTCTTTATCCGTCCGATTTAACCCCACCACCGGAAAATAAAACAAATCTATACATACAGAAACAGTCACCTATACGTATAGAGAGAGAAACACACAAACAAAACAATGGCGAGGAATACATGATAGAATTATACTTTGTGGAATCTGAATCTGAAAGTCACAATCGGAGTAAACACAAATTTCCGGTAGTATAAATACTTCCCGATGGCGACTCCATTAACGACTACAGGAATACAAGCCGTAGGCGGCGGCGGTGGAGGAGGAGGAGGAGCGGTAATGTCAGGACACGTGGATCAATCTGGACCGTTGAATGGTAGTAGACCGGCGGGAGTTAAAAGTTCATCTCCTATAAGGATTTTTCTTTTGTTCCATAAAGCTATAAGGAAGGAACTGGATGGATTACATCGATCTGCTATGGCGTTCGCGACGAATAAGGATACGGAAATCAATCCTTTTATGGAGAGGTGTTACTTTTTGAGGTCGATTTATAAGCATCACTGCAATGCGGAAGATGAGGTTCGTTTGAAGTAGTTTTTTAAAGCTCACTTGTAGCTTAGTTTTTTGAAATAATTTGGGGAAATTTGTGTGCAGGAGGATTCTGGTGAATAATTTTGAGCAGCTTAGCAAGTATATAAACACATAAAAGGATTGAAATTTAGTTTTTAATTTTCTGTTTCTCCTGCACTGGAAATAGAATGTTCATTGGACTGGAGCAATTTTAGCTCTATATGTGAAACTTATGATATTTGATAGAGAATTAACTATTAAGTGCTTACAAAATATAAGTAGATAGATAGAAATGTAGAATTTTGTAACATTAGGTTGAATTAGGTTGTAGTTGGTAGAAGCTGATGAGATATGTAGTTATTGCATCTTTAGTTCGGTTTTGGTGTAAATTACTCTTTTTGAGTTCTTTTCTGGGGATTTTAGTTGATCTTATATGGTTAGTTGTGGTGTATTATGAGGTGGGAAGATGGATGAGACTTGAGCTTTTTGTAGCTCAAGTGTTCAATTTTTCTCTTTTTGATTGTTAGCTCGAGGAATTCAATTTGTTTCATGATTTTCTCTGGAGCTATGTGGCAGTTCTTGATTGCTGCTAGTGCGATTATTGGTTGTTATGGAAATGAAATACCATATGCCAAATGTGAAGTTGGCAATGGAAAGATCTTTATGAACTGTTCTTGCTTCATGCCTTCTTTTTTGGGGTGAAACAATGTAGTATATCTGGTCTCCTGCTGTTTGAATTTATAGTTTCTCCTTCTCGTATGAACTTTGTCTGTTTTTGAACTGGAAAGCTGTTGCTTGACAAAATCAAATTTCGTTTCATGCTTTTTTAGTTCATTTTAATATTGAGACTAGTGAATGACAAAAGGTTGATAAATGATCTGAGGAAGTGTAACAAAATATGGAATTGTGTTGTCGATTAAACAAATGAGGCAGGTAGTTTTGTATCTTAGTTTGGCTTTAGATTTACTTTTCTTTTTGGACATTCCTTCTAATCCCTTTTGGTTACTGGGGTGTGAAGGGAGGTGGTGGGAACTTCTTTGCGTTGGTGGGAAAGAGGGCGTTTCAGAATTTGTTTGCAGTTCGAGCAATATTTTTATTCTTGGAAGAAAGTGTTTTATCTTGAGGTATAGAGGATTTGGTTTGCTTTTTGTCTTTCACTAGTTTTAGGACTAGGCGTCACCCCCCCCCCCCCCCCCCCCCACCCACCACACAACCAAAAAACGAAACGGAAC
>JAPFFP010000088.1:4470501-4484343 GCA_026153255.1 Solanum medicagineum
GGAAGAATGTGTTTTTTTTTGGGGTATAGGGGGTTTGTTTTGTTTTTTGTTTTTCATTGGTTTTGGTATTGGGGGCCCCCCCCCCCCCCCCCCCCAAAAAAAAAAAAAAAGGAAAAGAGGGGGCACATTTCATATGTGAAGTTGCAAAAAAAAAAAGATATTAAGATCTGTTCTTTGGCATAATTCATGGGTGTGGTTCATTCCTTCTTTGGTTAGAACAATGAAATTTTACAGGATAGATCTCCTGCTGACTTCATTATGATGTAATAAAAGAGAAATTGCTTATAAGCTATCTGTAATCTTGCAACTCACTCCTGGTTTCTGTCGTCTTGCACTATGCTCAATGTTGATCTTGTTAGTGTAGGTGAGTTAAGTTATTTAACCTAATAGGTATCAATGTATCCGCAGATCCTCATTACGTAAAGAAGACAACATATTTTACTTTTGTGCTTGAACCCACTATGATTTCATTGCCCCACTGCCACCAGCAAAAAAACCTTAAAATATCACCTTTTTTCCTCATGAGAGATAAAAAAACATTCCCACATTTTACGACTTAAAATAACTGAAGGGGAATCATGCGTGCAAAAGGATTCATTTCTTTGTTTCACATCAAAAGTATGCCATGGTTTGATCAAGTGGACTTAAGCATTTCACTTTGCACCCCAGTAATAGGAATGTAATTTTATAATTTTCCCCCATGATATGCATTTCCTTCTTGATAGATAAATATTTCATAAGTTACAGAGCAAAACAGCTACGTCATACAAAAAGAGCAAACTTGATATTCTGCTTTAAACATCATAAGCATATCATCGTGTGTATGACAGGTTATCTTTCCAGCACTTGATATTCGTGTGAAGAATGTAGCACGGACTTACTCCCTTGAGCATGAAGGAGAAGGTGTGCTTTTTGATCACCTGTTTGCATTACTTGAGTCGGATATGCAAAGTGAAGAAAGCTACCGCAGAGAATTGGCTTCCTGTACAGGAGCTCTTCAAACATCTATAAGCCAACACATGTCTAAGGAAGAGGAGCAGGTATGCTTGTGAATTTTACCTTGCCCTTAGTTTTGGCTTGAGGGGACGTGTAGTATGCATTGTTTTTCTATGAAATTAGTTAATTTATTGACATGAAAAGGGAAAATTCCCTTGATGTAGATCATACGGATATCATTATCACTTGATATGATTTATGTATGTTGCTCAATTTGTTTCAGTTTATATGACCTAGTTACTATTTGGCAGTCAAAGGATGCTTTCTTTGACTATGATCTGTTCAAATACACTAAAACATTATGAACTGTGAATTTCTAAGTATGATTTATAGTAATTTTTGTGTATTTTCTAATTATTGAAATTTTATTCAAAAAAATTTGAAGAAAAATATCATAGAAATAAAAAAGAGGCCCTTAATTATATAATTCTAAAATGGAAGTCGGGAAATGAATTTTTATATGATGTATTAATTAGCTAGACTGACCCGCATACTTCGAATTGTGTCACATAAAGTGGAATTGCAGGAGTAGTCTCTTTCTGATAACTGGGAAGTCTCTAAGAGGCACTGGTTAATGTTTCAAAACCCTTCTCCATTTAAGTACCAGGTTGCTTGGTTCAACCTGGTGATGTGTGCCTAACCCATGCATTACGTGTTGCGCTCTTATTACTAGACGGAAAAAGTTTTGGGAGGCAAGATTGTTGTTTATAAATAAGTAAGAAGTAAAATTGAACCTTTGTAGTTAGAGATAGAATTTCAGCAGTTTCAAGAGTTCTAATTTGCTCAGAATATTTGATGAATTTGGTATCACACTGTCTCTAAATCCTTCTCTCTCCTCTCGTCTCTCTTTTCATTAATATTCCTGCTTTCTCCTTTTAATTTCTTTCCTTGCCCTTTCTCCCTTCTCCCTTATGCTGCAACATCAATCTTAATATCAAAACCATCTCATATCCCTTTCTTTGTACTAATTTAATTTTTAAATTACAGTGGAAGTTTCAATGCATTGTCCAATTTCACTCTCCAGTACCTATAAGTATTAAATTGAATCATTACCAAAGATGTTCACCTACTTCTCTTGGTGATTTTCACAAGTTCATTGTTCTTTGAGAACCGGTACTGTTATTTTTCACAAGTTTATTACTCAATGGAATGGAACTATGGGAGGATTCTGTGTCTTACTTGTTGGAACCAAGTTCTCCAATGGAAGGAAATAGTGTATATCATACAAATTGGCGCCACTTGATAGTATTTATGTTTATCTATTAATTAGGTATGAGACAGAGATAATCTTGCCTTGGAGATAATATTTTATCGAGTATTACCCATTTAGTTAGATCTGGAGATCTGGTGGTTCTTTTTCATTATAAATAAAACAAGAAAGATCTGAATTTTTGACCAAAGAGCGCACAAAAGATCTCCAGTCGCTACTTCCTCCAATGCACCCATGGAAATTTATTTGAGCTTTGGTTGTTTTTAGAATTGTAATATGTTTAAAACTTCTTATATATCCTTCATGTACTCTGTGAAATGTTGGAATAATATTTAATGACTTGATTTTGGTGTAACTTCCATTCTCCCCGTGGTTCTACATGCCTATATTTGTATCAGGGCCATCTCATTTCTTTCTCCTTGTATACATCACCTAACATGCATCATCTCCCTTGGTCCGCACCCTATGCAACGCAAATCTTAGAATGTGGATTTCAGTCCCTTTTTCCCTTTTGAGTCATTCATAATGTGGATACCATATTTTAATTTCATTTCTGGTTCAATAAGAGAAGACAATATCCATAAATTTTGTATTTGAAATGTCTAACACAAGACTGAGGATGATATAACAACGATAACTAAGCCTCAATCCCAAACAAGTTGTTGGCTATATGATTCATTTCTCTATTTAAGCTCAACTCATACTAAGTGCCCCTTTGGATCGGCTTATTTTAGGTGCTTTTAAGCCAAAATAATTTTAAAGTAGTTTTGAAGTGTTTGGGTATAAGCATTTATGTTTAATACAAAATAATAAAAATAAGCCAAATGCCATAAGTTATAAGTCATAAGCGAAAAACCAATCCAAACGGGCTCTAAATAAGATAGAAGTATCAATCATAATATTAGAAGTTCTCTAACAAGACAAACCTATTCCCAACTTGTAGATTTTACCAAGCCCTTTCTTTAGCTAAGTCGGGCATTAATACCAAGAATTTGTTGGTCAATTGAGACAAAAATGAGTAGCATGTTTCTGTACATTAATCCTGACAAGTTAATTCCATCCTCGCCTCCTATTTGGGTGGTAGGGCATGTTCTTTGGTAAGTGAAACTTTGGGGTGTGAACTTTCCCTTACTATTTTCTTGATAACTGACCCTTATTTCTTGTGATGATTGTTCCGTTTTTTCCCCTTGATAAGACTGTTGATCAGTATTTCTTTTATTTTTTTTCTATATTATTATTACTTATGTTGCTATCTGTTGTTATTGTGCCATTTTGAAGGTCCTCCCCTTGCTCATGGAAAAGTTTTCATTCGAGGAGCAGGCATCACTGGTGTGGCAGTTTCTGTGCAGCATCCCTGTGAATATGATGGCTGAATTTCTGCCTTGGCTTTCATCTTCTATTTCTGCTGATGAGTGCAAAGATATGCATAAATGCTTGCACAAAGTAATTCCAAATGAGGAGCTTCTTCAAGAGGTGAGTTAGCTTTCTTATAGGTGTTAAAGACCTTTGTTAAGTATGGCAAACTGATAAAATTCATCTTGGATGAAGATTATGTTTACCTGGATGGATGGCAAAAAGTTAACAAACAAATGCAAGGCTTGTGAAGAGAGTACAATACACCATAATTCAGATTCTGTTTTTAGAGGCTTAATTGGTCAGGCAGAGAATGCTTCTTGTCCTTGTGAATCTTCTAGAAGGGAATTTTTAGTCCCAAATATGAATCTTAAAGAATCCACTCTGAATCGCCCGGTTGATGAGATACTGCATTGGCACAAGGCTATTAGAAAGGAATTGAATGACATAACAGAAGCAGCTAGGGAAATAAAGTTGCATGGAGATTTTTCTGATTTATCTGCCTTCAACCAGAGGCTCCAGTTTATTGCTGAAGTTTGTATTTTTCATAGGTATGCGACATTGTTTTTATGCCTATCTGTTTTAAGTTTTGGCTTGAATTATTTCGATGGACTAAGATAACTGCTATGGTGCTTGAATCTGGATCGTTCAAATTGCTTTCATACTTTGACTGCAGTATTGCCGAGGACAAAGTTATATTTCCTGCAGTAGATGCAGAAATATCATTTGCCCAGGAGCATGCGGAAGAAGAAAACGAGTTTGATAAATTTAGATGCTTGATAGAAAGCGTTCAGAGTGCTGGATCCAACTCAACTTCTGTAGAATTTTATTCAGAACTGTGCTCACAAGCTGATCATATAATGGAGACAGTGGAAAGACATTTCTGTAATGAGGAGGCTCAGGTGAGTAATATCGGAATCACAAATATTCTGCAAATTCAACGTTTCTATCTTTCTGTACCCCCACTAAAGAAATAGTTGTTTCTCGAAAGTGATGAAAGTAGGTATGGCCTTCTTGCTATCTGCAATACTCGGGGGGTTCTGGTGGACATTCAAAGCTTAAACCTGAGAGTTGATAGTTATTGATCTTGATTATTTGGATTCTATGTGATCCCAGGTTCTTCCACTTGCACGAAAGCATTTTAGCCCCAAACGGCAGCGGGAACTCCTTTACCAGAGCTTGTGTGTTATGCCACTTAGACTCATAGAATGCGTCTTACCATGGTTGGTAGGTTCATTAAGTGATCAGGAAGCAAGGTCTTTTCTTCAAAACATGCATATGGCAGGTAAAGTCTAATTTCTACTGTTTGATACTTCAATTTAATTAAAACTTGGCCTCGGTTTTGACAATGATTGAAAGTATTCCTGTTCGCCACGTCTGATTCAGTTATCTAATGCAGCACCAGCATCAGACACTGCTTTGGTCACACTTTTCTCTGGTTGGGCATGCAAAGGTCGTCCAGCTGACATTTGTTTATCTTCAAATGCAACCGGTTGCTGTCCTGCTAAAATTTTAGCTGGGAATCAAGAGAACTTAGGTAAGTGTTGCGGTACATGCACGTCTTCAAGAATTCTCAAATGTAGAAGCTCAAATGGTGAGCAAAGTAATGGTGAAAGGCCAGCCAAGCGTGTAAACTTAATGTCAGAGGAGAAATGCTATCGTGGCGATCCTTCAGGAGGTGGAAAATTTCGGAAAGGATCCACTGGTAATCAGTCTTGTTGTGTTCCTGCATTAGGCGTAGTAAACTCCCTAGCTGCAGCAAAATCGTTGCGCACTTTTAGTTCAAGTGCTCCTTCTCTGAACTCCTGTCTTTTCAACTGGGATACCAGCTTGACCAGTGCTGGATATGCAACACGGCCAATTGATAACATTTTTCAATTTCACAAGGCAATCAGAAAGGATTTGGAATTTCTGGATGTTGAATCTGGAAAACTAACTGATTGTGATGAGACTTTCCTCAGGAAGTTTTGTGGTCGTTTTCGTCTCCTTCGGGGCTTGTATAAAGCTCACAGTAATGCAGAGGATGATATAGTATTCCCAGCTTTGGAATCAAAAGAGACACTTCATAATGTTAGCCATTCTTACACCTTGGACCACAAACAGGAAGAAAAGCTATTCGAGGACATTTCATCTGCACTTGATGAGCTTTCTCAGCTCCGTGAAAACTTGAATGGTGGGAGTTCAGTTAAAGGTCCTTGTAGAAACTCTGGTTCTTGTGACTTACATGAATATTCAAGAAAATACAATGAGCTAGCAACTAAAGTTCAAGCCATGTGCAAATCGATAAAAGTAACCCTGGATCAACATGTTATACGGGAGGAAGTTGAGCTATGGCCGCTGTTTGACCGGCATTTTAGCATTGAAGAACAAGACAAACTAGTTGGTAGGATAATAGGTACAACTGGGGCAGAAGTACTTCAGTCAATGTTGCCCTGGGTAACCAGTGCTCTTACTCAGGATGAACAAAATAAAATGATGGAGACATGGAAGCAAGCAACCAAAAACACGATGTTCAGTGAATGGCTCAATGAATGGTGGGAAGGAACTCCAGATGGAACTTCCCAGGAATCAAGCTCTGAGGACATTGTTTCACGAGGTTGCCACCATGCTTCTAATAGTTTAATTCATGCTGTTGTGTTGTTCCATAAGTTATTTATGTTAGACAAGGTATTAGAGGTTCTAAACTGAGAAGTTTTTCCTGATTCATTTTAGCCTCTGACGTTTTGCCTTTTCAGTATGTGAGTTTCCTGAATCTCTAGAACAAAGTGATTCCACTTTTAAACCTGGGTGGAAGGACATATTTCGGATGAATCAAAATGAGCTAGAGTCAGAAATAAGGAAGGTCTCCAGAGACTCATCGCTTGATCCAAGAAGAAAAGCATATCTTATTCAAAATCTTATGACCAGGTTTGTCGTCAATAAATCGGTCTTTTGAAACCTTTATGATTGCTATATCATTGTCATTATTCCATGTAACCTATTGAGCATCTGTTCTTCAGTCGCTGGATAGCTGCTCAGCAGGAGTCTGAAGCAAGATCTGTTGAAACTTCAAACGGTCAAGATCAAATTGGATTTTCACCTTCATTCCGTGATCCAGATAAGCAAGTGTTCGGATGTGAGCATTATAAAAGAAACTGCAAGCTCCGAGCAGCTTGCTGTGGCAAACTATTTCCATGCAGGTTCTGTCATGACAAAGTCAGTGATCATTCTATGGATAGGTAAATTTCTTTATTCATTTCCATTTCTAGTCAAACTCCATTGCATGTCTAATTTTCTAGTAATTTGCAGGAAGGCAACGACTGAAATGATGTGTATGAACTGCCTCAGAGTACAACCAGTTGGACCTACTTGCACGACTCCGTCCTGCAACGGCCTTTCAATGGCAAAATATTACTGCAGCAGCTGTAAATTTTTTGATGATGAAAGGTGATATTACAATGACACTACTTGTTTCTTGTTGATGAAGTAGGTTGAAGCACATAAGTCAATTACCTAGAACATCACACCCTCATTTTAAAAAATATTGTTTGTTGATTTCCTTTGAACAAACTCATAGTCGCATGAACATCTTTTTCAATAGATAATTCCTTTAGTCAATGATGAAATCCTTGGGTCTCTAAGATTTCTGCTTCCTGTACATGTTGCAAGATGAAATAATACCTCTTAATAGAACTTTGATCTTGATTATCTATACATTCTATTCTTTTCCTACTTCAGGACAGTATATCACTGCCCGTTTTGCAATTTATGCCGGCTGGGACAAGGACTAGGCGTTGACTTCTTTCATTGCATGACCTGCAATTGCTGCCTCGGAATGAAACTTGTGGACCACAAATGTAGGGAGAAAGGTCTTGAAACCAACTGTCCAATATGTTGTGATTTTTTGTTCACATCAAGTGAAACTGTCAGGGGTCTGCCCTGTGGGCACTTCATGCATTCAGCATGCTTTCAGGTCTGTTATGCTTCTTTTCTGCTGGGCTATTCTCGTGCCTTTGTAGTCAGAAAGGATATTATGTTGTTTATTAGAAATTTAATCTGAACTAAAAGCAATTTCTTTATTTCTTCAGGCATATGCTTGCACACACTACATTTGTCCCATTTGCAGCAAGTCTATGGGAGATATGTCGGTAAGAGATGTTCTTCCTTCTATAAACAAGCCTTTTTGTAGTGTAGTGATGCTTGTTTGTGTAAATCCATAAAATTATATGCAGACACAAGAATATTGTGACATCCTGTTACAACTTGTTAGAGTTCTAAAATATAGACTATAAAAATGTAATGTACTGTTTAAATTTCTTTTTCTGGTGTAAAGAACTTCCAGGAGGTTGCATTGACAGTTGGTTTAATTTCTCAGAGGGCTATAGTTGTATTACCTCTATGTATAGTCAACACTAACTTGATGTGTTTGTGATAAAATGGGGCAGATGAATGTGCATGTGTTTGTCGAGCTAGCTTTATTTATTCTTTGCATAAACAAGAGTGCTTGTCTGTTTTGTGAATTCTTCTATTACTCCTCCATTTTATACTCGATTATCAACCTTATCTGATCCACAAGGAGTCTTATGTAGTTGAAAAAAAGAAAGAAGTACGTCTTATTAGTAAAAAATCAATTTTGCAGCAGAAGCGTGTAACATCACTCTCTTATTATGCATCTCGTTATCCTTGTTTGTGAAATTCTGTTAATATTAAGAAAGAAATAGAACATCGTTTTGATCCTATGTATAAAGAAAATCATATTGTCGTCTAACTTCTTGTCGATGCCTATAGCATGTTGCCTTAGTGTATCCTTTCAGTCTTTATGTATCCTTTTCTTTTTCCTTGATATCATATTTTGTGCTTAGATGAATGACCTCTACTTTTTTTTCTCTCGTTTAGGTGTACTTCGGGATGCTTGATGCTTTAATGGCTTCTGAAGTACTACCGGAAGAGTTTAGGAATCGCTGTCAAGTACGTAATCTTCTTAACAACTCTCATGCTAATTAATTTTTTCCAAAGTTTTTTCTCAAGATGTTTATTTGAAATCTCCCCAGGACATTTTGTGTAACGACTGTGGTAAGAGAGGAACTGCACCATTTCATTGGCTATATCACAAATGTGCATCTTGTGGATCCTACAATACCAGAGTGATAAAGGTGGAAACAAGTCCTAATTGCTCCAGCTAACTGAGATTCAGCTAGAGGGGAAGGTGAGCGCGGGGGCAGGGGCGGGGGCTTCCATTTCCAGATCTTCACATTACTATATATACGAGGTCGGAAGTTTTTTTTATGTACATATAATAGATAATAGATATTGAATGTCTTTGGTATTCTATACATCGCATTGTTTAATGTGAGCTCGATACATAGGTTCGTAAAATATAAGAGCGGTAACGGTCTTCAAAATTTTGTTATTGTTATACACAAACATGCTGTTTAGCCAAATTCATGTTTACTAGGGTTTCCCTATTTTTGTGTTTTGTAATTAATAATTGTGCCCTGAATGATAATATTTGTCAGTATTCTTTCGTTCTTAATGAAAGTATTTTAGGTTTGAGTCTTGAAAATAGAGAATGTTTTAGACTATGTGTCAGCGGTTCTCTTGTCAAAACTTGCACATTAAGGATGAATATTTCGACTTTCTTTTTTTCTTAATCTAAGTGTTCGATTTGATCTTCTGAAAATAAAACAGATTTTGAGCGTTACTATTAAAAATAAATTATACTATACGCAAATTTCAATTTAACAATTTGTTTTCCACAAGGGGAAAAAAAGAGGAAAAATAAATAAATAAAACGAATTAAAGAATGAATCAATTTGTGTTACCTAATCCTAATTAATGATTGAATTGCATAACCTTTGGTGCAAACATCAATGGTCTCATGTGGTGTGAATTTCCTTGCAAACAAGTGACAAACACTGGTCTTCTTACCATTGTACTCGAAATGGCTCTCACTTCTCAACTTCTTGAGGAACTCCACAGTTACATCTTGTCTATTGAAGTAGTTCGGGTGGGCCCCGCCCTTTGACCAGTCGACCCACGTCAAGGTCCGACCCGAATTCATCCCCCCAAACTTCATGTTCACGAAAGTCGGCAAGTAGTGTTCATCAGCATAACATGAGCCCTTACAGTACTTCTGAAAAATCGAGAAATACTTTTTGTCTGAGACTACCTCGACTGCAAGATCCCTATCCATTTGGAACCATTGAGACCCTTTCCTCCATTGGGGAGGTTTGATTATTGGGTACATGTGTGTCCGATACCCACCCCGGTCCACTGGGCCGGGTTGATCATAAGACTCCACGAAATTTTTCGTCGAGTTGATTAGGTGAGTGTAGATAGTAGAAAAATTGAACAAGGGAATGCATGCTTTTGGCACTATTTTAAAAGGTAACTCCTTAACTTTTAGCACCATTGAACTTCTCCATAACAACTCTTCATCATTCATATCATGTTTGAACATCAATTGGCTTAATATATTCATTCAACCCTAATCGAGGAATTGTCGATAGTGGAGGTGGTGGTGATCGTGGTGGTAGTAGTAAATTTAAAGAGGGGTAATTTAAAATTTGGCCATTAATGACTAGTAAGTTGACATCAAAGTTTTTGAAACAAAACGTGAAAAACACCACAAGCAAAGAAGAAAAAATAGAAAAATGATTGAATAATTTGCAAGCCATTGTTCGATTTCTGTTTCTCATTATGTATTTATATTATGTTGAGAAGAGAAGAACGAATAAATGAAAGTGGAAATAATTTGAATGCAAGGGAAAATAAATTTTATATAGACTATTTAGTAAATCATAATCCAAATCAAACTAGGAAACTATTAATAAATATGAAAGACTATATTGTAAATCATAATCCAAAATAAATTAGGAATATAAAATTCTTGTAGGAATTTACAAATCAATAAAACCTTTTTGAAAGTCGTGCACTCGTTTTGTAGAAGTGTCATTGACTTTTTTAGGATATATATATTTTTAATTAAGAATAAAATATTTAGATTAAAATATATTCAAAAATAAAAATAGACATTACTCGTTTTTTGCGAAAAAACTCATTTCTCCGATACAAACCTAGAAATGGAGACTTCACCTCATATGTTACACGAAGATCTTAAAATAGTTGCCGAAACAAATTATTAATACAATATAAAAGCAATAAAGAAAAAAATGTAAAAATATTTTAAAAATTTGATGTTTTATGAAATCAAAAGTAATCATAAATTAATATTAATATCACGGGTTTGCGTTTATGAGATAATAGTTAGCAAAATTCAATTGATAATAGGATCTACTCTATACTCGATAATTTCTCCCACCGCCAAACACCACCACTCATACTGAATTTTGACTTCTCCCATCACCAACGCGACCACCCATACTGGATTAACCTTATACCTTTTTGATTTTTCTACCGCAATGTGGAATCAACCTATTACTTGTACTAGAATAAGAGGAAAAGAGGATCGATCCATTCAAATAATTAAAAAAGAAAAACTATACCTATAAAAAAACTATAATAATGTAATTAACTAAAATCAAGCTTTTAAAATTTGACCTCATTTGACTTGATACGAAATTTAAGAAAATAAAACTTGCAATTGTAAATTAAAATTATATCAATATATGCATCAAAATACTTTTTAATCACGTAACCCTGAACATGTCACATGAAAAATTTAAAATTGAAAATTTTGCCAAAAAAGAAAAAAGTCTACTAAAATTGAAAGTACAAGCCTATAAAATAGCCATTTTCCTATATTTCCTTAACCTCACGATGTACATATTTGTACTTTCACAATTTATAGCTTCTCCTAGTAAAATTTCGGCTACACAAAACATTCAAAATTGAACCTTTTTTTGAAGAAAGCAAATCCAAAAAGCTCCAATTTTTTCAAAGCTTTGAGCTGAAGGAAAAAAACTGGAGATTACCTTTTCCTTTTTGGGTAAATTTCCTTTAAACCCTATGTATTTTTATCCATTTTTAGTATAATTTCATTGATTTATAATCCTGTTGTTAGATCTCCCTCTTAATTGATGTTATACTTGTTGAATAATTTGACATTTTTAATCCAAGAAACGAAAAGGGGTGATTCAATTTTTTGATTTTTGTGTAAAGAATCGATAAAAATCTCTTAAATTTTGATGGGTTGTGTTTAAATTATGTGTTTTGTCTGTAGATTTTGGGAAATCAATTCCAATTTCATTTGTGGTGGAAAAGGGGCAAGGGTTGAAAAGGGTGTAATGAGTGATTCGAAATTGGAGGGGCCATCGGCTCCATTGGTAAGGCGAGACCCGTATGAGGTGTTGTCTGTTGCGAAGGATGCGTCTGATCAGGAGATTAAGACTGCTTATAGAAAGCTTGCTCTCAAGTAAGTTTTTTAATCCCTAACATATATTGCTGATTTCAATTCATAGTTGTAATGGTGTTAATGTGGGGTATTGGAATGAAATGTATCTGAATAAAGCAAATTTATATAGCTGATGCAAGTCGTTGGAATTAAAGGCGCTATTGATATCTAAGTTGCATGGACTCTTCACTTTCAATGCTGCACCCGTGTCAGATTCTCCGAAAATACACTACTTTTGGCGAATCCGACACACACCCGCTGTCTGAGCAACATAGATTGATATAATTGAGGTGAATTGTGCTGAACTGTGTTTGCATTTTTATTGGTATTTGTATTGGAGCTTGTTGTTGACAACAACAACGGCAGCATACCCATTGTAGTCGTACAAACTGGGATCAGCGGAGGGGGAGGGTAGTAGGAATGCAGACGTTACCCCTACCTTAGACGTAGAGAGAGGTTTTTACTAATAGACTTTCGGCTCAAGGAGAAATAATCTAAAATAGTGCAGAAAAGGAAGTAGCAGAAGTGAAAGCATGACGTAACAAAATACTACTCACTCAGTTTTAATTTGTTTGGCATACTTTTTTTTAGTTTGTTTAAAAAAGAATGCATCTTTCCTTTTTTAGCAACTCTTTAATTTCAACTTTCCAAATGACATGGTTAAGACCAAAAGAAAGGAGTGCACAAATTGGTGGATGCAAAACAAATGGCCTTCATCAAAGTTCAGCTGATAATAGATGCCATTTTAAATTTAATTGCCAATGAATGTACTGATGCTAGGATCAATAGTAACGCCCCTGGTATCTTTTGCAAGTTAGACATTGAGAAGGCTTGAGATCACTTGAACATGAACTTCTTATTTGGGATGCTTAAAAAGATGGGATTGGGAGAAACTTTGAATCAACTAAATCCACTTTTGCATAAGTACAGCTAAGTTTTCAGTACTTATCAATGGTTCTCCAGCTGGTTTCTTCCCTTCACAGAGAGGTCTAAGGCAGGGGGATCCTCCCATTTTTGTTCATGTCATGAAGGGTTTAAATGACATGCTACAGAAAGCTCAAACAAAGAGTTGGATCAGAGGGTTCAAAGTAAGTTCCAGTGAAGACAGTAACATAATGATCTCACATTTACAATATGTAGATGATACTTTGGGTATCTTTGAAGCAGATATAAATCAAGTTAGGATGCTAAGGGTGATTTTCATTTTAATTGAGGCCATGTCTGGGCTGCACATCAGCTGGAATAAAAGTTTTTTTCAAAAGAGCTTTAAATGATTGGGAAATTGATCGGCTAGAAAGCTTAACAGTTCAAAGGAACATCAGCTGAGGTAAATTGCTTGATATGATTAAGGAACAAGCAGACAAATTTACTGTTGGAGCAGCATAAAAGGTACTTATGACGTCAAACAATCAGAATGGGACTTGGCCTTGGAAGATGATCTGGGGGGTTAAGATCTCCCACAAAGTTGCATGCTTCTCTTGGTTGCTAGCTACAGAAGTTGTACTTACACAAGATAGACTCATGAGGAGAGGTTTAATCTTTGTTCAAGGCATTTTCTCTGTGGTAGGGAAGCAGAGACAATCTCTCATCTCTTTCTTCACTGCAGCTGGACTGACCAGTTTGGAAGTTTTTCATTAACTTGAGGGTCATTAGTTGAACTATATCAGGAAGAGTATCTGAGGTACTGAAATGCTGGAACAGTGATACCAATCCCTTCCAATAAGGAGAGATGGAAATTGTCCCAACTTGCATTTGGTGGACTGTGTGGGGGGAAAGAAACCAAGTTTGTTTTGAAGACAAAGCCCATAGAGATTTACAGTATTTGTCACATACAGTCTGAAGTTCGATACCAAAAAAATTTAACAAAACAAGGCAAGGCCATCAACTAATAAAACAACATTTTTGGGGCCGGGAGTGAGGAGTGACCGAGTGAGTGATACTTATAATTATT
>JAPFFP010000088.1:4516907-4527941 GCA_026153255.1 Solanum medicagineum
TTTATGTTTTTAAACATAGGGGTTAGGCTGCGTACATCCGACCCCCCCTCACCCCGCAATGAGCGGGAGCCTTTTGAAGCACTGGGGTATGTTGTTGTTGTTGCTGCTTAATTTGAACTTCACAAATTGTGATCTTCAACTTATTTTATTGATCGATAAGTCATATTTTTTAGTGGGAAAAGAAAAAGAAAAAGAAACCCTTCACTTCTTCTTTTTTTTTTTCTTCCTGGTACTCAGATTTTTCGAGTAATTCTAAAAAAGAAATTTAGAAAAATCTAATAATACCAGCTACACCTGATATTTGAGCATGTTTTTATCTTATTTTAAGGGGCTTCAACTTTTTATATTATTTTATCTTTTTCTATTTATACAATGAATAAAAATGAATTTTCAAATATATGATAATTATGCTTGCAAATGACCATCTTTTCTATATCTTTATTTCTTTCAAGACAATCACCACAACCCTCAATGTCACCAAAGTATTATCATAAGACAAGAAAAGTATCCAATCTTAACTAATCCTTTTTTATTTTTCTTTCTATTATATCACCCTATATTGTCTTCCCCCTTTAATAATTCATTAGGTCCCTACATTAGTTTGCATCAAATCTTATTCTCATAATAGTTCAAATATACAGCAATTATCATTGCAACTTATTCAGTATCATATACATTATTTCATGTTAAAGTTGATTCAACAACAATAAACAATTTATAATAATCAATTTTATGTCCTATTCACTTGTTGTCAAATACTAAATACAGACAAAAAGAAAAGAAAATAGTCCTTAAAAGAAATTATATTAGCATTTTATTTGTTGTAACAAATCATTTACTATAATAAACTTTTAAATGATGGATAATGTAAGAAATTTTTCATATTATCAACTTAAACAAAAGTTATATTCATTATTTTATATGTATATCACATGAAATATCGACCCTTCTATCTCTACGAATAAACTTTTTTCACCTGCTATTCTATGCTCGGTTTGGACTTTTCGACATTTTTGAATTCATTAGGTAAGTTCATTAATGAGAAAAGCACTTCGATCTATGTCAAGAAATTTTTTCATTTTTATAGTTCAAACTAAATCTGAGATCTCTAATTAATTACGAGCAAATTCTATCCATATCATCCTAACCGATAGGGGAAGATTCATATATAGATTCAATCAATGGTGGAGTAAAGAATTTTCACTAAGAAGGTTCAGCATATGTATAAAGAAGAAAACATATAAAGAAGAAAAAGAAATTTAACATCTACTATATATACATAAAAAAAATAATTTTAACTTTATATATACATTTTAGGTTTTTTGTCAATATGGTTTCGCTCTTGGCTTCAATCAAACCAACCTGTAGTTTGTTTTATATTTAGTATTTTCTATTTTTGGGGATAATATTTTTGAGATGAGGGTATTTCAGAAACACTCTCTCTATCTCTATGACCAGGTAGTGACAAAGTCTATGTACATTTTACCCTCCCCAAACCCTACTTATGAGATTTCACTGAATATATTATTATTGTTTATCTATTAGATATTCTAAATGAAAATTTTTAATCATGAATCAGCTGCTCAACCATAACACATACATCCACTCATGTATATGACAAATTGCTAAGGGCCAACCTTCCAATATATTGTATGAACATAATTCAAACTTATATTCACTTTTGCACCGAAAAGAATGTGCCCCAAAATAAATAATGGCTTAGCTTCCCACTTAATCATTTTATTTTACTTTAATTTAGGTGCTTTCTTTTTCCCACGTTTTTGAGTGTTGCATTATCTTGTTTTCGTGTCTACACGTAAGCTTCGTTAAACACATAAAACCATTGGTTGTTTATCCATAATATAATAAGCACAAATTTTCATTTTACTAATATATTAATCTTGTAAAAGATATTTACTCATTTATTATTAATCATAAAGTAAATACATGAAAGTTTTATGATAAATATCGATTGATAATTTAGAAATAATAAATGAGCTAAAGGAAAGCAATGATATTCAACTTAATCTTCTTCGTCAGAAAATTATATTATGCTATATATTAACTGTTGAATTCTTTTGATATAAGCAAGATGGATCAAAGTTGAAAAATTATTTTAGTCTTTTAAGTAAAGGTTTTAACTTAAAATTATCAAAATAACCTGAGGCTCTGACTCCATCAATTAGTTATCTCAATATACCTTGGCTTTGATTCCAGATGAAACAGAGAGAGCTCGCAAGTTCGTGAGGAGTTTAAATTTCTCTATCAGATCTTATGTATTTAGAGCAACTCATGAAGAGTCCATTGTGAGCACCGTTAAGGAGGCGAAGTTGCTGATTCGTGAGGAGTTTAAAAAATTCTAAGAGGACTAATTCTCAAATTAATCTAATAAGTCATTATATTTTTAAATCTTGATATATAACTACTCTAACAAGCTAAGTCAAATCTTTACAATATCAACGTACATAACTTTTAAAAACTATAAAGTTTATGCAAGAAACCACTCAATTGTATTATTAATAAATTTTCTAAATAAAAAATTCCCCTCTTTTCCACAAGACCCTTAAATAGTCTCCTAGTCTTTTCCCATTATGTAGTAAAAAATGGTTCTTGTTTGGACAGCTTTCCACTAAGGCTTTCTAATATAATATAATATAAAATAAAATTTTGGCTTAAGTGGAAGACAATTAGAAGACAACTAATTCATGTGCCTTGACTCAAGAACAACACTTGACTAATAATATATTTTACATAATTCATCAAAAAAATTTAAAAAATCATCCAATCAAGCCCTAGATCTCAAAGCTAGGAAAATTAGATATACTAGTCTTTATGTGGGATAGATTGGGTCCCACGTTTGGACCAAAAGTTTAATAAAACATATCAATGTATTAGTTAAGAATTTTGAAGAACAAACAAATCTCTCAAGATTTATTTCATTCCATTTAACAAACCTAATAGTTTTTGTTTTGTTATTATTAGTTTACATCAAGGAATATTAACTTTTAATATATGAAGTTACAAGGACACAAGGTGTAGTTTTGTGATCTAGAAGGTATAGAATCAGAGGGCGGATATATTTGTGTCGAGGGTTCTCCGGAAACAACTTTTCTATCTCAATGAAGTAGTGGTAAGATTTGTGTATATTTTACCCTCTCAAATTGTCACTTGTGGAATTTCATTGGGTAGTTGCTCTTGTTGTTTAGAGGACGAATCTAGCATATAAATAGAATACAAGTTCATCTGATTTAGTAGATTTAGCTTAGATATTATACAATTTCTTGGAAAAAAAAGTTAAATAAGTATATATTAATAATAAATTTTCAAACTAATAAATCAAATGAGAAAGAATTCGAAACTCGAATTTATAAAATTTTAAATCTTGAATACACTTATACAAATAATTATGATAAAAATTTACAAAAAAAAAAACATTCACACAACTACCTAGTATGGTACTCTTGTCAATTTTGTCTCTTCTAGATATTTGGAACACTTCTTTATTAATGAATTTTAGGTGACGTAAATTCAAATCAATCAGACCAATAAATACATATACCTCATGATTATACTAAGAAAAAAAAATCATAGACAAGAGAGAAAGTTGTTTGGAAAACAAATTACAAATTACAATAATTTAGATATAACTTAAAACTAAAGTTCTTTTAACATATCACAGGAATATTTACATGCAAACACAACAAATTTAATATTTCACAAAACTTGAAATCTAAATTTGCAAACAATAAATAGGACAAGAAAATAAATAAATATGAGAAAATGGATGTAAGGAATTTTTTTTTTCCTTTGTAGTGAAAAAAATAAATAAATAATCTGAAAATTTACAAGATCATAATTTTTGGATGAAATTAAAATTCAAAGGCTTAAATGCAAATCCAGCCCAAATGCATCATCAAAATTAGGCCCAGCATCCATACCCGAAAATCTACTCAACGAAGGCCCATCAACTCTAGCACTATGGGCCTTAACTTGTTGTGGCCCAACACTTGATTCCGCTACACTGCCGGTATACGATAAGTTCCCTACACCCCGCGCCCCTGAACTCGAGAACACACAACCGTGTGACACGTGGAAGGGTGGCGCGGGGCGTGGGACGTATACCCACGACTGGGACATCCCTGTCGTGGGTATCCCCACGCTTCCCGAGGGAGCAAGGAGATGGGATGGGGGAGCAAAAGCGGATATGATAGGGTTTCTCATGTAGGCATTTCGACTAGCTTGCATTTGGGCTCGTTTTAATTGTTGTCTTTCTTTCTTGTGAGCATTTTGGTGTCCACCTAATGCTTGTGAATTTGCAAATTCTCGACAACAATATTGACACTCGTATTTCCGGCCATCGGAGGAGGCCGGAAAACTGCCGGATTCCGGCGATCCTGACGTTGTTTTTGTAGAGTCAACCTCTTGTTCTTGATCCTCTGTTACGTCGAAACCAAATAATTTTAAACGTCCGTTGCTTGTAGGGTTACTATTACTACCATGTTTACTTTGAAACTCCAATTCCGCCATATAAGTAGAACTAGTGTGTGTGTGTGTTTGTATGTATATAGATATGTTTTAGTGTGTGTGTGTGTGTGTGTTTGTGTTTTCAAGGAAAGGGAATATGAGGTGAAGGTGAGAGAGAGAGAAAGAGAGAGAAAGGGAGCAAAGCGGAAATAAGGCCTAAGTGAAGTTGTTGCATGTGTGGGGGTATTTATAATAGTGTTGAAGGGTTTTGTCTTTCTTTTTCTTGTGGATTTTTTCTTTTCATGTTTAGTTTAGTTTACATAATATTATTACTATAATAAATTCGATATAATCTCATGAGTAAAGTTTAAAAAAATATATAATACAAACAGATCATTTTGTTATCTATGTGAGATAGAAGTGTTATGTTAAATAGACTTTCGGCTTAATAAAAATTATTATTCAAGATATATTTGAAAAACACAAGAATAAATAAAAATAATCTAATTATTTTTTTAAAAAATATTTTCCTTATTTTTAAATGTGAAAATAAAGAAAGAATATAATCATACGTATGGGTGTGGGGTTGGGTTGTTTGATGACATCTCAAGTTAGAAAGAAAAGAGAGTGTAAGCTTTTTTAGAATATGACCTAAGATCAACACTAAAGGGTCCCAAATGTCTCATGGATAAATAAATATGAGATGCCACAAAAAGAGAATTCAAATTTTATATACATTAATAAAAAATAATAGTAATAATAATTTATTTAGTAAAATTATTGATAACTAAGATTAAAAATAATAAAATCTACGTATATTTTATTTTACGAAAATAAAAGAATTATTTCCAAAAAATTCTTTATATTACAAATCAAATTTAAAAATTACAAAAGGACATATGTTATGACACGAAGTGGAGACACAAAGTCTAGTTAATTGGTAGGACATATGTATATATATAAATAAATAAACTTATATATAGGTGGGGGAAGGGAAAATGTGTCAAGTCGTTTTTCTGTTTATTTTTTTCTTAAATTAAAAAAAAAAGTTATTTCCTTGAAAGTGCACAAAATTTGTCATTGTTTTCAAGTAAATTGTATTTGAATAAAGTGTGATGCATGTGAAAGTTGTAGGGTTGTTGAGAACTATCAAATGATTGAGTTACATTTTTTTTTCTCCTTCTTTGCGGAATAAGATGAAATATTTTAAAATTAATGAGAAAATAGAATTTTGGGTCGCGAATAGTGATTCGCTTGATGAGAGAGAGAATTCTCGGATCAGTTCTCCGTCTTAACGATAGAAAATAGAATTAATCAAATTCTATTGAATCTGACTCATAACAATCATTTATCAAAAAATGACTTTGATTATTAAATGAGTGAACAATCAGGATGGAGCAATTTATTTACGTACTTAATTGACATATATTAAAAGGATTTAATGAATTATGAGTTCAATCCATCCTATTTATCACAAAGATATATTCCTTACTCACTATCGGACAATCACATTATATTGTATTGATAAATAATAAAAACTTATATTATTTATCAAATACAGTATAATTCTTTTATGTTCCGAGCTTAATTTGAAATGAATTATCACATCTCTTTTAAGTGAAATAAATCAATTTAGGAATTATAGTAATCTCAGAATAATTTAATTCAAGCTAAGGTGTCAAGCGATCAAGATTATTTAATTTTTGGATTAAGTTATTTTGAAATCAAATTTATAATTCTTCGACTATAACTTATTCATCTTTCAGGTGAGATGAAATCGACATCGAATTGAATGAGATAAGGTAAAATATTTCAGAATGAACTAAATTTAAGATTAAATTTATTATTTATTTAATTAAATTATATATTTATATCTTTTATAAAAGAAAGACAGTCTATCTATCTCTAAGAAATAGTGGTAAGATTTGCGTACGTTTTACCTCCTCAGATCTCACTTGTGCGATTTCACTGAATATGCTATTGTTATTATTGTTGTTGTCGTCGTTTATCTTTTGTAAAAAAAAATGTATAAATTTAATTTACATTAAATTGTAAAATATTTCATCTTATATGGAGAATCAAACCACCCCTAATTTACTTGTTTATTTATTTACTTTTTAAAATTTAATTTTTATTATTACTTTTTTGCTTTTTGTGAAAAGGAACTAGGTGGAAAATTCAAGAGCTATCCAAATGAATAATGATAAATTAGGGGACAGAATATCATATTAGATTTTTGGTTAAAGTTGCCTATAAAGTGGTGAACATATATATAAATAACGGTGCCTTTTATCAAAGAATTTAAGTTTTACACGATTGTACTTAAAAAGCAAAAGTCCAAATTTTAATTTTTTATAAATTTTAAATTAACGAATGAATAATAATGGGCTCTAAATTATATCTATTTAATAAACTTTTTAAACATAAATTTAAACAAATTTATTAGGTTTGTTCAAATTCATATCACCTTTTAACTTCATGCTAGATTATGTTTTATCAAATTATTTATAAATATTTATGAAGAAGTTATATATTTAACAAATTATATAAATATAATTTATTATGTAATTTTGGAAAAAAAATTTAAAATCTTTGTGAAATTATTTGAGATATCTCGAGAAAGAATTTACATACGTAATATAAAGTGATAGAGTTAACTTTTGTTACACTACTAATATAGTGGTCTAAACTTTAATAGTTTGTTAATTATCATTTTTATCACATTATCATTCAATGTTTATTATAAAAATTTATCTATATTTAATTATTAGTTTATAAAACTTAAACTTCATTGATTTCTTCTTTTAGTGTACTTACATTGATGCAAATCCAAGGACAAGAGGGAATTATTATTGTAATCTACCAACATTATTAAAATATATCGAAGGATACTTTTTGTCTGTCTTGAATAAGTAAATTCTTATCTAATTTAATTGAAAAAGTAAAATAGGAAACTATGAATTAAGAGACATATAATTGCTTTAATATTTATAGGAATATTATCAAATTATGTTGATAATGATTATTTGTGTATGGTGTTAAGCAATGGTTTATTTTTAGGACTGACATTTTTTACGAAAAAGACGATGCTTTCAACATAATTATTTTAGATTTTATAAGGGTTTGAACCCAATACTTATAACTAAAAGTGGAGAAATCTCGATATATCATCTCAACAAAACTCATATTGGTAACAATGTTAACTACTTGTCCTTTATAATATCTTAGACAATATAGTTATGCCATCTAAGTTTTTTTGAAAAAAAAGAGTAAATTATAGCGTAATTCTCATACAAAAATCTTAGTAGATCAATTGATTGATTATCTGAATTCTCGCCTTCCTAATGATGAAGGTTTAAATTGTCCTTTCCCCAATTTTCCTACCTCAATTAATTAAATCAAAATATAATTTAAACTAAATTATTTTTCACTTATTTCCTCACTAATTATCATGAGCTAACCCAAAAGATATCACAACATAATGACTAAAATGAATGAATGAATGAAAAAAAAAAATTAAGATGAATGAATGAAGTAATTATTTGTTAAGAAACTTCAAATTTGGACCTCACAAATATTACACCATGGTAATCAATAATTATTTGTTTTTGTATGTTTGCGTGATTGACGTTGATAACCATTTTCATTAATTAATAATTTGTGCTTTTTATTTTTTCCATAGCAAGAGATCTTTCAAAATCTTACTAACTACACAAGGGAGAGAAAATTTAATATTGGACGACAGAGTTTATGCATATTTTATTTTTATCTAAAAAATAAAAAGGTAAAAAAAAAGTTTAAAGTGGTTTAGAAAAATAAATAATGAAAATAAAGTATATAAACAATTATTTTAAATGATAGCTATAAAAAATAATATGATGATCGAAATACAAAAATCAGTAAATCTAAGTCTCGCTTAATTTAAAAGTAAAATATTTCTACCTTTTTGTTTTATTTTTATTTAACTAGTGATGTTAATATTCATAAATGTTTCAATCAAAAGCTCTTACAAAGTCTTCACCACAACTCAAAAATATGGTCCACCATGTCTCCTTATATATATAGACCCCCCAATTTCAAATTTCCTCAAATAGAGGGATTTTAATTCACCATGCATTATATATTTTAATTGATTTTCTTTTCTCACAAAGTAATAAACATTTGAGTGATACTAAAGGCGGATTTGTTATTAAAAAAATTCTGAAATTAGCTATGAACTTTGTTATTAATTGATGGTTGAATTATTTGTAGATAATATTTTTTTAGTGATTTGATTTATACATAGGCATAGGCAATTTCTAGTACAATAAAAAATTTATTTTAGCTTTTAATTTTGGTAATTATGATACCTATACTCAAAAACAAAAATTTAAAAAAAAAGTCAACCTAAAGATATGACTTAATTTAATTATTATTTTCTATGGTACTATATATTTAATTTCTTTTTCACCTTTTTGAGTTTGTGGAAGTGGGCAAAGGAGGCAAAAATTCATGCATCATAAATAAATGTATATATATATGAAGGATCAATAATATTATATACATTATAGTACAATGGTAATTATGGAGTTAGTTAAATTAACCTGAAATTATGACATCTACATTTAGGAGTTAATTAGACTTAGATTAGGTCCTATAATGAAAGCTTATAAGAGAATCTATTTTTTTGTTCAACACTAAACCTAACTACCTATAAGTTTTAAAATGTTTAGGTTTAATCATGTATGTCATATATGTGGATCTAATGATTTTCTCTTTTGTTTCTTATCTTGTCTTTGGTGGGAATATTAGAAAATAGAAAAATATATAGAAAGGAAGCAAAGGATTGGGCCACAATTAGCCCTTCTATATGGGGCTCAAGAAGTTGGTTTGACTTAGAAAAGGAAAAGTGTAATAAAATTATTTGGGATATGATGTAATCGATGAGATCTCTTTATTTTTAATCAGATCAGGCTCGAATATTAGAAACAAAAAATCGTGATATGGGGTATTTATATATATATATTTCTTTTATTGACCCTACACAAAGTGAATCAAGATTACTCGATCAGTCAGTTATGATTGAGTAAGTACTTTATATCATATACTTTTTTTTCGTTCTTATTTCACTTGTCAAGGTTAAACTATATTAACTTTGATCAACATTTTAAGATGTATTTTTTCATCATGTTTATATGAGAAAGATTGGAACTTATAGCATTTCTCTAATAGTTTTCAACCATCTGAATTGTAGATTTCAAAATATTAAATTTAACTACTTCAATTTAGCTTTGAAGCGTAGTTAAATTGACCTCAAAAAGAGAAATAATAACAAATAAAAGTGAACAAATATAATAGTTATTAAGAAAAATGACATTCTTTATCATTTAGAGTTAGCTGGGTAGATGACATGATCTCTTCATTCTTAATCAAATAAATTTTAGCTTTAAAAATAAAAAATTCTTATTACAAATATTTTTTTTCTTTTCGTATATTTTACTTACGATATAAATCTAAATTAATCATGAAACTTGTCACTACTAATTAGTGGTTGAGACTCTGCAGGGAGTGGCTAATAATTAAACCACAAAACTTTGGATTTTCTCTAGGTTTCTTGTGCTAACTTGTCAAAAACTAAATGGCTATGCACTAAATAATTTGAACTATACTTTTGGATTTTGTAAACTAAATGATTTTGAAAACAAGTGTATATATGGACAAAATATTTTGTATTGAAGGGGTTTTGTACTAGCTGGCAAAGATTTTCATTTCTTCCATAATTTTATTTCTTTTCATTTGCTTTTCTCTTTTAATAATAGATCCAAATGGGAGAAAATCATTGGTGAAGTTAAAATTCCTATTCAGTATCTACTAATTCGACTTAATTCATGTTTTGTATAGAATACATTGTTGCCTATTCACCCGATTAATGATTCAAATTCATTTGGCGTATATAAGATCAATAAATATGATTTTTTTTATTTTCACGATTCGAACCTGAGAGATTTAAGAATGAAGGAACTTGTGAACTAACTACTATATAGCTGGTCAATTGGAAAAGGTACATAAGTTTGAAAAAATCAACCACACAGAGACTATAAAGCAACTCAATTCTTTGTCTAAATAATTAAAGAACATGCAACATCTTGGTAGTATTTAATTTTAGAGTCATCATGCATGCATGTTGGAAAATATTCCATGAGATTTAGTATTCAACGACCAATATGTGTGATTGTCCATCTCTATGTAGTTTGTTGAAATAGGCATGGAATGACAGAGTCAGAATTTTTATCGGAAAAAGATTCATAATATAAAGAATAAAAATATAAAGCAACAAAGATGTGTAATTTCAACATTTGCATACATAAATAAATAAATAATTTATCTTGTATATACACTTACCAATGAGGTCCTATCGATTAGTATTACACAGAAGAAATCAATTATAGACACTAATACAATTAGATCCGCTCTTCATAGACACACTTGGGATTTGCGATCCCAGGTAAGATCGGTTCAGGATCATGGGATCCTTTTCTATCAGATAGGAAGGGTTGTAGCACAAAATGTACTTCTAAGTAATTGCCCCAT
>JAPFFP010000088.1:4550825-4569671 GCA_026153255.1 Solanum medicagineum
TTAATTTATTGTTTAATATTTATTTATTTAGTTTCAAGATTCATTTTTGACTTAGGACCGTTCTATGTAAATAATTAACTAAAATTTTAACTATTAAATATTTTGTTAATAAAAATATGTAATACAACAAATTCTTATAAAGATAATGAAATTATGTTGGAAACATTAAACTACTCCTTTTATATTCAGTTTTCTTTTGTTATATTGAATTTTAATCTGTTAATTATTTTACTTGTAGTTATTTAACTCTAAATTATTATTTTATGCATTCAAAAACTATTGATATATCTATATTATAATTAAGCAATTGAATTGATTTTCTCATCTTTGTTGTTTCACAATTGACTAAACTATTGCATCACACTAATAGTATTTATTTAATTTAATGACAAGTATTACTCATATATAATTTTTAAATTAACATAACACATACGTGCAAAGCTCGTATACTACGAATATATATAAAGTTATCATAAATATATCTCTCTCTATATAAACATATATATAAATTCAATTAATAATAAACTCTTTTAATGAAAACATTGCCTCAATTGTTGAAGCTTTCATGTACTCAAGCACCACTTAACACTAACTACTTGTAGATGTTGTTTATAAAAAGGAAAAGAAAGTTCAATAACTACAAATCACAACTCAAACAATAGTATTACTAGTTTTAATTTCAATAATATCATTACAACTCCTCATTTAGAAACTTTTATGTTAACTACGTGTGAGTTAGGAGAGGAAATTGTATTAAGTGGTAATTAAGTAAATACATGAAATAGCGAGAGAAAATTGTATTGAATGGTACGTAAGTAAACATGTGAAATAGCCAGAGAAAATTGCATTAAGTGGTGCGTAAGTAAACACGTGGAATAGTCAGGGAAAATTGTATGAAATGGTGCGCACGTAAGCACAAGAAATAGCTTGCGATATGACAATCATATTCTCAATTGGTAAATTGAATCTCGTATTTGAATTAAGACTATAACAATTAGCAAGATATGTTATTTACACCAAAATTAACTTTTGAGGTTTAGCAATCTTAATTCACTATTTATAAGCCTTTTTGTGATGATCATGTAGTTCCTACGAAATAACAAAATGAGATAAAAATATAAAAAAAACGTGTAAAAATTTTCTCAAATCGAAAATTGATCAAGCAGAAGAGAGATGCACATGAATTATTTAACTAGTGTGTGTGAAATCATAGTGAATATTGAAAGTGTTAAAACTTAGGTAACAGAAATCTTTTAACCATATTAGAGATATTTATGACAGTAGGAAACTAAAAAACTTATATTAAGTACTTTTATTTTATTTTTTATATGATATTGATTTGAGATAAATATTTTTTAAAAAATATTGTCAATGAAAATTCATATAAGCAATTTTATTCGGTTTAGATGGACACGTATAACTTGTTATTTTACCTTTTTAACCATAAACTAATGAGTTTCCAATATCATGTATATCACTTCATCCAATATCATATGTATCACTATATCCAATATCATTGACATAAGCTTGATTATCAAAAAAATATTATTACTTCGTCCCTAATCAGAGATTTCGATCTTAAATTTTATATATGAAAAACATTGTCTTGGACATGCAACTAAAAATGTAGAAAGTCTCCTCACTTAAAGAAAACTCTTTTAGAGTTTGCCAGCCAAACTCCTTCTCCTTACAGTCAAGTAGCTGATCGTTTCTCGACTCAACAATAAGAATTTGTTATGGTATAGCATATAAGAGTCTATTATGGTATAGCCTTTTAGTTAACTTTCTCCTTCTTAAAGAAAATTTTGGCCCTTTTCCTAGTTTATCGGTCCTCGATTATAAGTTTCTATTGACCAAACATTGTTTTTCAGCATCTTGAACTAGTCATGCATCCATAAAAAGGTATTATTAAAAGATCATCATTCCTAATGAAATAGATGTAACGGTGGCTTGTTAGAATTCCAGAGTTTTTACTTGATCCAAAATATGGTATTTATATGTCATTCCTAAGCTCTCTATTAATCTATTAATAAGTTGTTTCATGGTAGTTTCGTCTATCGATTTATGGTGAAAGATGGAGAACTTCTTAGTAGACAGTTTTTTTTTTTTTTCTAATTTGTCCTACAGGATGTGAATTAAAATTAGTCGAAAAATCGTCAAAAGATTTTTAACAAAAAATAAATAGGCAAAGAGTACAATACGCTGTCGTATCGTTGGCAAAAATACTTCAAAAAAAAAAAAAAAAGTGAAAATGTGACCGTCACCCCACACCCCACCACCCCACCTTTATAAGCTCACATGCCCGGCAACTTCACAAAGAAAAGCCATAACCAAAGAAAAGCAGAAGAGAAGAAAATATTTCTGTTTCAAAAATCTCTATAAACTGATAGAAAATTATAGATATATATATAAAGTTTGGAACTTTGGGTTTCATGGTTTGAAAATTTTGAATGTTTTTGTAGAAGAGAGGTGAGGTGTTTGTTCATGGCAATGGGGCATGAAAGATCGAAACCGCTGCATAATTTCACCTTACCTTGTGGTCTAAAGTGGGGTAATCAGAAGTTCTTGAGGTGTGCGAAAGTTGATTCGAACGGAGAAATTGATCATCTACATCGGAGATCAAATGGGTCTGAGTCAATCGAACGCCGGACGAGAGAAATCGACGTAACGATGAATAATCGGAGATCGAATGGTGTGAAAGACTTCTTGTTGAAGGAGACGGAGGTGGGTTTCAGTCGGAAATTCAGGTCGGCGGGTTACGACGGCGCCGCCGGAGGAGGAAATGGAATCGCGGCTGTACGGGAGAAGTTGATGTTTGATCTTCAAGCAGAGGCTGATAAGATGAAATACGCGATTTTTAGAGATGGGTTGGAGGAGGAAGAGGAGAAGGAAGTGTATCCAACTCCGTCGCCGGCGACGGCACCGTCGAGTACCATGACAGCGGCGGCGGAGGTTACGGCCGGTGTAGATGGTTCTAGGCCGTGGAACTTACGTACTCGGCGAGCGGCGTGTAAGGCTCCAATGAACGGAATCTCCGCCGCCGTCGGCGGCGGCGGATCGAATGGAGCTTTGAAGGTTGATGTTATTAGAAACAATGGTTCGTCGCCGTTAATGACTGAGAACAAATCTGTTAGACTTCGAAATGAGTTTGCCGGAGATTCTAACACCGGCGAAAAGAGAAAGAGAGCGAATTTCTCCGTTTCACTCCATCGAAGAGAGATCGAAGAGGACTTCATGGCAATGGTAGGACATAGACCTGCTCGTCGTCCCAAAAAACGAGCTAGAATGGTTCAAAAGAATTTAGACGTAAGTATTTTTTCGAAATTTTTGATCATTTTGATGAATTGTGACATGAAATTTACTGTTCCATTGATGTTTTTTTGCAGACATTGTTTCCCGGGCTGTGGTTGACGGAGATTACACCGGACTTATACAAAGTTCCCGATGATCACTAGAGATTGATAAGGTACACCTTTATCATTGTGCTTTTATAAACAGAGGCGGAGCCAGAATTTGAAGCTTATTGCGTTCTAAAACTAATAAATATGTGTATACTCAATAGGTTTGAACCAGTTTCCAGGTCAGGATTTTCATTGTGGGAGGTGGGGGGTTTCAATATACACAATCTATACACATAAATATCACATTTGACCTTACATTGCAGTGTACTTCCCCGATGAATGATTCCCTGGATTAAACGAACATTACTAGCCCATAGCTGACAGTCTAGCTCTGCTCCTCTATGAGTTAATCGAGTTTTATATTTGAATATGAAGATTGATTCGAATGTGTGTAACCTAATTGTGTTGTATACAATGTTTGTTTTTGCAGATGGGGAGTTGTGTGTTTTTTCTGACAAAAGATGGTAACTTTGATACTAGTATAGTGGCATCCATCACCTTTTTGAGTTTCTGGGAATTCGATAGAACTGTTGAATTTCCGTTGGTAAACAAAAAGGCGGTGTAAAGATGGGATAAAGTTGTTGCTGCGATGCTGATTTACTTAGAGGTGAGGTGATTTGATTTGTTCATATTTTCTCTGGTTTATGTTCCGAGGAATAAGTTTTAAAGTTTTAACATAGTATGATGTTCTTAGACCAAAGACAATTGTTCATATAGTGAAAGAAACGTTTCATCTTTTCAAGTGAGTGTTACATTCTCCGTTATGTTTCTGTTCTTTTCAAATTCGAAACTTTGTGCTTGTCTTGACAGTTTAACGCAGTGGGATGTTCTTAGATCAACGACAATCATATTGAAAGATTCGTTTTATCTTTCAAAGTGCATTTATGTGCTGCATTATGTTCCTGTTCTTTGCAAATTCAGAACATTGTGCTTCTCTTGACACCAGTTACACATTTTTTGTGTCTAATAGTTGCAATTCCTTTCGTATTCGTTCTGAAATTCAGTCAAGGCCGACTGTTCGATTTTGTGAACCTTCATATCTTGTCTCTGCTTTGGTTGAACTTGATCGTAAACTACTTGTATTAAGGTATAAAACTAGGATTCATAGAAGTTTTTTAGGTATCTGTCCTTTTGCATTTGCTGTATCTGTTCCTGCATCTGTTTTCTTATATAATGGTGTCATTCAAGTCTGTTTATGCGCACCTCGACTATTCAACCAAGGATTTGGTATCTTCCACCAACACACATACACCACGTAACTCTGTTCACCAAGGCCTAGGTAGTGGTAGTGAGAAGAAATTGCCTTGCATTTGTTGCTTTTTACATAGAATGGTGGCGTTCAAGCCAGTTCACATACACCTCGACTATTCCACCAGGTATCTGTTATCTTTCATCAACACATATAATGTTACATAACTCTGTCCACCGAGGCTTAAGCAGTAGCAGAGAGAAGATGTATATCGTTTAACCAGTTTGCCATTAAAAGATTTTAAAGGGAAGAAGAACCTACTTACCACTTCAATGCATCAAGTGGTTGCATCTATTAATGAATGATTAATCTCATCTTTGATACATGTTTTTCTTTCTTTAGATTTCAACTAATTCAAATTCGGGGAGCATAAATTATAAAGTCACATCTAATAGCAATTTTTTTCATACTCAAAGCTCGAATCGAAGCCACATGTTTTCAATTGGTGCATTGTCTAAGCATGTTTTTCTATTGGTTAATGCTATGTTTGGTACATGTTGGGATGAGGGATGGGTAGAATTTAAGTTGGTTCTGTTTGGTAAAGACTCCTTATTTATATGGCAAGCTAATACAATTACTTTAATGACAAGTAACATTTTAATATAAAAATTAATATTGTTACATTGTTTAATTTATCCTCTTGGATTTGAAAATAGTAGATATATTTGTTTTTTTTTTCTTTTAAGATATTTCTTGATAGGTAGAGTTACTCGAACTTTTATGCTAATAAAAGATAACAGTTTTTCGATTGAGTAATACGAAACGTACACCATTGTTATAAAAAGAAGATCAATCAATTATTTTTTTTTCTCCTAATAATAAAGATAAATATAGTTCACTTTGAAAAATTATTATGGAGGGAAACTTATTAGCTTTACAAATTTGACTTTTTGACACAATGAAGGAATCGAAAATTTGAGGTCATCAATCCCTAGATATTAAAATGTTATACTATAAAAATTTGTGAGTTTATATTGACATGATATTAAAATGTTATTTCATTTGTTATTTGACGTTATCACTATTTTAGTCGATTTATTTTGTTCACTTCAAAATATAATTCATTGTTTAAATTAATAAGGTAAAAGCTTTTTTTTTCAAATGTAGGTGCTATAAACAATGATATCTATTAAACAAAATGGTTTAAGAGATAAGAAATATAGGGACTATTTCTGATGGAACATAGTAGATATTTAATAAAATAATTGAGATGTACAAAATAAAAAAAAAATTAATATAATAATTTGTTAAAATCTCTTAAGATGTGTACAGAAAATTATGTTATTTGAAAAATAACGATTATTCCTAACTAACCAGTCAAGTAAAACGAACCCACTTATTCACTCTTCTTTTCCTTCCGGTCAAAAAATAACGTCGATGAAGGATCTCTTTAGGATCTAGTCACCCTATTTTATATTGGAGTTGGACTAAAGCCCGCAGTTTTTTTCATATGGAACAAAGTAATCATGATAAGCCCAAAAGATTTCCTTTTCCTCATTTGGGTCATAAATTTTTTCTGATATATGTCTTAAGTATGCATTAAATAATTAATACTACTATTGTTGAAATACAATTAATAACAAATGAAGATATAAAGAAGAGCTGGTTATGTTTCTATTTTTTTAATTACAAAATCCTCTTAGAATTTATAAAATTTAGGATACATCATTGGACTTTTGGATATATAGCAGAAGAATGTATCAGAGAGGATAGGACATTCGGATAAATAGGGGAGAGACATTATTGAAAGGAGGGATGTATCTGAGAGAGAAAGGATGTATTCGAGATGGAGATAAGGATATATCAACGAGAGGAGAGTGATGTACCTGAGAGGAAATATTTTAAATCGTAGAAAATGTTAGAGATTATGATACGTGAAAGATGATTGGAAATATATTTATAAAGTATTTGTGTTCCTTAAGAGCTCAATAAATCTTTATACATTTAGTCACTAGTTTATTGAAAATTTATTGACTTTATTCTTATTTTGAAATTGTATTGGAATTATTTATATAGTGCTCTAAGAGCATAACCTCCGATACGATAAACAGAATAAAATCATATCAGGGTCCTAATTGTACGACTTTGGTATGATGTCCTTTGAACGTGGATTCATATAGAACATCGCGCCACCATACGAACATGGTATATAGGAGAAATATGAGACCCAAACTGAGAAGTGTTGCACCCCCTTGAAATGAGTGCATGTACATCACACCCCTACAATTGTTGCCAAAGCTCCGAGTGAACCCGATATAGGCCATGGACTTGGATCTACCAAATGATAAGAATGCCTATGAGATTCAATCATAAACCACTTTGCCTCGGTTCTATGTAAACCACCCCTTCACCCCCACCCCTAAAGTAGTAAAGTAAAGAAGGACTCTTTGGGATAACATTTTCTTTCTATCTGACAGGACAAACAAAGAAATAGGAAGGGATGGTTCTTTCATTTCCATTGATAGAAGTCTAACTAGAAAAAGACTCTCTCTATTACTTTGAGAAGAGAATCATTAGTTTGACTGATGAACTACGTGGAAAAATAGACCTTCAAAAAGTAAGATTTTTGAAAAGTAACAATTCCATTCAGTTTGCATTCGGAAAACTTGCTGGTCGGGGATTAGTTCGTTGATTGATTTTCACTCTTAAACAACTTTGTAAAGCTATTTAACTTCTTGGATATTTCTAACAACAAGATATTTTAGAAGTCTTTTATATGATTTATTTTTTCATTTAAGAACTTTCTTAACTTGAAAATAAATAAAATTTCTGGTTAGACTTAGTTAGGATGATTTTTTAAAATTATTTTTTGTTGTTTCTGTGGTGCTAGGAGCTCATTGTTGTCAGAGAAAATGTCAGCCACAAATTAAATAAAAGATTTTTTTTTTTTAAAAAAAGGATGTTCAATTAACAACAATCAGGTTTCATTTAAATGGAAACTAAAGCTGATTAATAATTTGAATAGTTTCATAAGTAGAAGAGTTAGCCTTTTTTAAAATTATTATTTGGCCCTAACTTGTTGTCAATATTAGTTTGGACCTTTAACTAATTCGAATTTGTAATACGTAACATCAAATAAAGAGAACACATTCCTTATAATATGCTTTCTTTATATTCATAGATTTCAAATACAAAATATTTAATAAAGATAAAAGGATTTGATTCTCATTACGATCAAATCAAAGATGAAAGAGTTCTTTTTTTAGTTTTTCATACAATATCTAGTATCCGCATTAAAACATGATTATTTCGATTTGTATCGTGTAAAGCTCTATTTGGGGGGTGGGGGATCGACTCCCTATCAAGATATTTTTTTTTATATTTAAGACTAAAATTTGAGATCACGAGATGAATAACTTCATCCACTGCACCACATTCATCTGTGGTCAGAAATGAAAAGTTAGGTCATATAAGATAGGGACATGACTAAATCAATTGGATGAATAGACCATGCTTTGTATGGATTTCACTCTCAACCAATGGTTTTTTAGATCTAAAATATGGCTACAACAAAATAACTAAAAGATGATCAAATATTTAAATTAATCACATTTGCAATCAAATCAATATTATATTAACTTCAAATAAAGGGCCTCAATCATTGATTAATATTCTAAGACATTATTGAGATCTATTTCTTTGTTTAGCTAGATGCCATTAGACAACACAAAATGGACTAAAATTGAAGATAAAATTCAAATGACAAGATTTAAAGTTATTATAATAATCTTTTATAATTTTTTTTTCTTTTGCTATAACACTTTAATAGTTTTTGTAGACAATAAATGGAAAAAGTAACCTTGAAAATTCAAAAAAATACAAGACTTATCTCCTAAACAACAATATTCCAAGGCAAAAAAAGCATGAAAAGCCATAAAGGAAGGTGGCTCTTGTTCTTTGGTTCCCTTTTTATTTGACCAATATTTTTATAATAGTAAGTAATATTTTTTTAACCTATAAGAATCCTAGGTTGATATTAATCCAAGCTTCTTGAGTTTTTACTTTTGTATTAAGGTTTTTTCACATGTTTTTTTTTTAAATTTTCTATAATGGATCTTATTTAAATCTTAATAAATTCGAATTAGTATTAGATAAGGCTTATTAAAAAGATAACCTCTTTTTATAGTTTTTTTTATATCAAGCTTCGAATTTCATATCATAAGAATTCAATTTATAGAAGGAGTTGATTCTGATCGATATAATTCAAAAATTCATATCCGGTAGCAGGATGAATGTAATTCAGCTCGAACGAAGTGAGAGGATGCCTTATGCCTCACATTTTACTTTTTCTTCATTAGTAGTGTAAAATAAAACTTACACTAATAATTTCTGTTAGTTTTAAAACATTAAAAAAAATTATTTACAAACTAAAAAATCAAGAAGATTTCGACTCATATATAACAGATTCAACGTATTTAATTTACGCATTATCGACTAAATTCTTACCCCTCATATGATACGTCAAATTATACCATAGTGTAATAAAACAAGAAACATGTTCTATAAACTATATGAAATTTTTTGATTTATAAACAAAAAATAAAATAAGAAATTAAGAAGATTCAACATATACACAACAGATTTAACCTATTAATTTACGTGTTATATCGACTAAATTCTTACCCCCACATGACATGCCAAATTATACCATAGAGTAAGAAAAATAAGAAACATGTTGTATAAACTATATGAAATTTTTTGATTTATAAACAAAAAATAAATAAATTATTTCTTTTTTTTGGATTTTCCATTACAAAACAATGAACCTAAACCAAACAAAGCATGTGGAAAGTTCAAAACAGGACTCACATGAACTCCATTGCCATAAGATCTACTATAACTCTTCTTCAATGGATGTGATTGCCCCTTCTTTGATGATGATGAATGTAATGGATGGCTCTGATTAACCGAAAAAGATGAAGAAGAAGATGATGATGATGTTGATGATGATGATAAAGATGAACTTTTTCTTAAAACTTTTATTTGGGAACTATGCTTTTGATATATTTTTGGATTCTTTTGTATTGGAGCAGAGCCAGTTGAGTTACTTCTGGCTAGAAATTGCAAAAAGACATTGTTTTGGCTATTTGTGTAATTCAAACTGCTGCTTCTTCTGAATTGCCAGAATGGTTTTGGGGGTGGCAATTTCTCAGTTTGTTGTTCTTCATCATCATCAAGATCAGTGGACAAGAATTCCTTTAAGCTTTTTTTCTTTTGTTGGACATTTTCAAGAACTGATTTTTGTGGCTGTTTTTGCAAAGAATGGTTAATTTCTGCAAAAGGGAGGATCTTGCCATTTGAGAAAAGTTCATCAGCAGAGGAGATGAATAGTTGTTTATCAGTAATACAAAAATCAAAATCAATGGTGGATGTATAATGTTGTTGTTGTTGTTGATGGCATTCAATTGGGATTCCATCATCATGGGAGAAGGAGATTCTTGGACTAACAACTAAACTTGGAATTTCACAACACACATCAACTGCCATAAGTGGCTATTTTTTAAAGGATTCTTGATTTTTTGTTTTGGTTTATGGTGTTGATTTCAACAGTTGAGGAAAGAGGGTGAGGTTTAATTTATAAGCAAAAAAGAAGATGGCTAAAGAAAGGTGAAAAAAAAGCTATGATTGTATTGTTTGTGTAAGATTTTTGGGAGTCAAAAAGAAGAAGAAAGAGGGTGGGGGTGGGGGTGGCGGTGAGGGTGAGGGAATGGTATAACTTTAATTTTATTGTGGTAAGAATGAAGAGTGAGCTTTTGGTTTTATATATAGTATATAATAGCATTTTCAAGATTCTATTATTGGTACAACAAAGTGGTGTTGCCAAGGCAATGGCTTGTTTCACTTAGGAGTAACATTGAGATTGACATTACATGCAAATTACAAAAAAAATTAAAAAGAAAAAAAGGGAAGTGAGCCCTGGCTTAGTGATCTGATCAGATTTTAAGTTCTAACAATATCGAAAAAGTTAGGTAAGTTTTCTTTTAATATGTTTATACTTTGATAAACAAAATTACTCAGTATATATTTGAGAGAGAGAAAAAAAGAAACTTCTTCGTTGTTGTCGATTTAGAGATTTGATATTTCCTCGATCCAAATGTACAATATTTGATAATAACCATACAATGTAAGCTAATTCCAACATTGCAAATTATGAATGAACAAAATTGTTGAACTAATTGGCTATTGCCACCGAAAGGCTAAGAGATTCCTCCACCTTATAGGGGTTAATTTCCAAAGAAACTTTACCTTTTTTGAAAATATGAGCAAAAGAGAAAATATGAAATGATTTAAAACACACTTCACCTTCAAGGATCTAAGTGAAAACTCTAAAAAGAAACTCTGGCATTTTATGACAAATTAAAATCTTGTGGGGCCATTTTGTATTAAAAGAGAACAAATTATAAGGATGTCTTGTTGGAAAAAAGAAATTACTAGAAAGAATTAATCAACATCCAACTTCAAATAGCTTAGAGTTAAATCTAAGGAAGAATAATAAGATGTGCAATTATTTTGGTGGCTCCAATGCTTGAAAATGTCGGTATAATAATAATTTTTTTAAAAAATAGCTGATTATTTTAATGATGAAGCTGAAGATTTATGCATGAACAAGTCAAGAAAATTCAATATCTATTGTCAATACAAGAAATTGAATGTTTTGGATCGACTACAACGCTGTTAAAAAAGCCAAAAATGTCGCCATTAGATGTTATGGTGGTGATTTTTATGGATATATTACAAGTACTTTCGAAGCTAAATATTATTTGTGATAGACTTTTGAGAGGGAAGATAAAGAATCATGTAATTAGTTGCTTATTTTAATTTTTTAAGTGACAATTCGATAGTCTGATCGTACGGAAATTCTTTTATAATGTATTATATAAAAGTTGCAATTCTTGTTGAAAATGAAGGGGAGGAGATGAAATTTTTCAATGAATTTATGGACCTTAAATTGTTGAAAATTGAAGACCTAATGTCTGCTAAAAGAGAAGCCTAGCTCCATAATTTTGTTCCATGATATGAAAAAATCCAAGACAATTGGATGTAGCTATCTGAAAGTGAAAGCAACAATGACATTAATTCTCCATACGGTTTCATTTATAAGAAAAAAAGAAGCTAATTTTTGCACCACATTTACAATTTGATAATCTAGGATTTTTGCTTCTTTAGATATGGCGGGGTTTTATATCACTAAGGACATGAACTTAGATAGAAAGGAGTGAAGGTCGCATATTAGAGTAGAAGGTTAGAAGGCTAGTAGGGATAAGATGATATCGGGTCTTGTGATACAGTAGGGTCTTGTAGAGGTAGTCGTGTCATTATATACTGTGTTTATTTTGTTACTTTTATTGTCTTTATAAATTTTCGTTTATTGTCCACTTTAGTTGTTTCTTATCTAGTATTTTTGCTTTTAGGTATGGTATTTTTATTTTTTTTTGAGATGAGGGTCTTTCGGAAACCTCTCTATTTCTATGAGGTAGTGATAAGGTCTTTATACATTTTATCTTTTCCGAACCTTACTTATGGGATTTCACTAAGTATATTGTTATTGTTGTCGTTAGATATACGATCTATACATTTATTGATATTTTATTAATTTGAATTCCCGTCGAGTAGATTATTAACAAGACAAAACCCTCTCTTTCCAGAAATTTTTCAATTTCTAGTAAATTAGAACTTGATTTTATAGTTTCATAAGTCATGTGTATACTCTACTCCCTCTTCATAAATTTTAATTTTTAATGGACAAGAATTTTGCCTCCTCATGGTTCCAAATTAATCAATAAAAATAAATTTTTGATATCATATTATTAAAAAATGCTTATAATTATTATATTATTGTTATAGAAATAAGAAAAATATGAATTGGTCCTAATAACCGTTTGAAAAATATTGTAGAAGGATCCAAAGTAACATATGCCTAATCTCACTTTCATAATACAAGTAATTATTAAAGTAAAAGTGAAAAGCTTATAATTGAGAGGTAAAATTAGGGAAATATAGATAATAATGTAAAAAGTAAAGATTTGAGTGATGTGTAATATGCTTCAATAATATTATGCTATATACTATTACCATAGAAAAATGATTTTGATTGGCCATTGAAGGTTTGTGGTATGATAGATATGATTCTTATATTTTTATTTTGAGGTTTCGATTCGAGTTTTGATCGTGAGATATATTAATAGGAAGTATTTCCTCCTTAAGTAGTGTGAAATTCAAATTAATTGATTCTTAATGCAAATATCGAACCTCAAGTTAAAAATAAAAATTTAATTAAACTAACTCATGAGTATAGAATAATGGGTTAAGAATTAAAAATTTTAATTGGACTCGACTCAAAAGCTTAGATAAACTTGAATTTTCCTCAATTCAATACTATAATAACTTGATTTGGTGCGACTCAGATCAACTTGATAACTAATAAGGGGTGTTGGAATTGATCTTATTTGCCTCTAGTAGGAGTCTTCGATCCAAGTTCGAAGAATTACATACATCATGGAGCTCGATTGACCATAAAGAATTATGATAAGACGACTATGATTATTCCACCTTAATTAAATATTCTAAATTCAAAATCTTTTCATAAAAAAATCTTGGTGAAAACATTTCTCCTCAAGTAGCGTGAACTCGAATGAGTGGAAATCGTAATAAACACATCATCAAAAATCAAGTTGAAAATAAAGATTTCACTAGACTTAATTATAAATATTGAACATCAGACTTAAAACAAACTATTAACTAAACTCGACTCAAAAGCTCACAATTGAGCTTCACTTTAACTTACGGCCTCAATTCAACACGATAATAAGTCGGTCGTCACTCAAGGTCAACTTGATACCAAACTTAAATAAGAACGTTGGAGTCAATGTTCTTGTCTCCAACGAAGAACTCATATTCGAGTCATGAGAATCGAAAATATTTTATACAACAATAACAATAATAACATATTCAATGAAATTTCACGAGTGGGGTTCGAAGAGGGTAAAATATACGCAGACCTTACTACTACCTCATAGAGATAGAAATGTTATTTTCAAAGAAGACTCTCTTCTGAAAAATATCAAGCCCTGAAAGTAGAAGATACTTGATGTGAAAAATAGAAAATCTGGATGATAAAAATTTATTAATGTGAGTAGGTAATAACGGATGATATAAATTTCATAAAATTACATCCTTGCTGGCAATTTAATTTAATCATAATTCATGAAAGCATATCATGTTACTGCAATAGACCCACTGACCAAACAAATTCTTGTCCTTTTTAGGACACATTTGGCATCTCCTATGTGGTATTTTTATTATAGTATTCCCCTAATTATTAATCCAAACTGCCACAATTTGCAAATTTATTCATTTATTAATTATTGGGGCCAGAAATTGCACCTTCTTCTTAGTTTCTTCTTCATTATTTCATCCAAATGTCAGAATAGTTTTTGGTGATGATGAGATGCAAGTAAAAGTCTATGAAAAAGTCATTATGAATTTATTATTTATTATATTGTTGATAAATCTATTATTTAATTATATATAATTTTTTTATTATTTTAATTTTTGGTTAATAAATGATTATGAGAGAATTTACAGGCTAACTTGTTGCTTTGAAGTAAGTCTGGACTAAATTCATTAATCAACTTTGATTTGACACAAAAAGATTGAAGATTTAAGTTTAATGATTTTAACTTTATATTAGTTTATTTTGAAGTAAATTCATTGTATTTAATTTTAAAATTATGAGTTTTAAAAAATATGTAGTGAAATTTGATGAGCTTTATACTTTTAAAAACTATAACAACTCATCTTAGTTGTTATAATTTTTATTTTTAGAATCAAGGCATATAAATTTTGACTAACGTTTTCAGATGCAATTTTTTCGTCATACTAATATGAAAAAAGTTGCAATTGATAATACTTGTTGTATTTAAATATATAAAGTTTTATTTTAAAATATTAAATTAACTTAATCTAATTTAATTTTAAAAAGTAATTAATTTGATTTTCGAAAAGTGCAACATGACAATAAAAAAGGAAAGGACGGAGTATAAGTTTAACAAACATGTTGTTTAATAGTGGGTTGTTAAACAATTGATGATTGAGAATTTGTTTTATGTTTAGTATGTTATTTTATTATAAGGAATTGTGTATTGTGATTTGGTGAAAAGATTAAACAATTTGGAAGTAGTTTGATACATTTGTGGAAGAAAATAGTGAATAAATACCATGTTTTAAAAGATGTATACACGATGTAAGGTATTTTATCTGATATGAGGCGAGACATAAATGTTAGCTGTCAAGATATTAGGTATAATTAAGCCCCACAAATTTTGAATATTTTATAAATATAAATAATGAGAAGATAAAATTACATAGAAATTTTAATAAAATATAAATAAGTGAAAAATATACATAAACTTTAAAATGTTGGATAAATGTATTGAATTGATTTTTAAACAATTCTTTTTGACCACCTTATATTATATACTTCCAAAGTCTTATGTGATTAAGTCCAAGTTAGCATTCTCTGATGTTTGAAAATCAAACTACTTTGTTGTTTTAGAGGATATGGCTAAGAAAAATGAAAACAAATGGTGCCATTTTTGAGATTGGATTTAAGGGCCACCACTTAAAAAGAAAAGAAAAATGAAAAAGGGAAAAAATATTATTCGAAAGGGTAATCAATCGAGTTGGCTGAGCAGATGATCACTCAAATGCGGTCTCAAGTTCGACTACCTTGCATGATTTCTTAGTCGAACTCGTCGCACGAGACTTATCTAGTACAATTAACCTTTTTAATGTAATGTAGTATATTACACTAGAGCATGATTTATCATGTATACATCTAAAAAATAGCAATTTCGGAAATTCTCTCATTAACGCACACATAATATAATACAAAATTTGTGCCTTAAAAAAACAACATATGAAAATTATATAGAATACTCTTCAATATTCGATTTGGAATTAAACAAAATATTAACAATCTCTAGAACTTGATTCAAGAGCTTGGAAATTAAGAGCCAAGATGATGTTGAACTAATGGTTTTATTTTGAATTTCTAGTGTCACTATTAAAGAAAATAACGTATTTCTTATTCGCTATAAAAAAAAGTTTCAGTGAGTTTTTTGTCAAAACATTTCGATTAGATAATTTTTGACGAAGTGTTACATATATAATCATCAATGGTGGAGTCATATTAAAATGAACCTCCTTCTTCAAAAAACTATACTATGTATATATGATAGAATAATTTTTTATTTATATATAATAGATTTTGAACCCTCTTCGCTTAGTTCGTATGTCTACTTCTTAAAATCTTGAATCCTATAATGAGAATTCTGACTCCGTCACTGATGATCATCACAAACAATATCTTGACAATCACTTTAAACGCATTATTTGAGCTCGATCTCGAACAAATTAACATTAGTACTATATTTGTTTTTGGGAATACAACCGTATTTGACTTACTAGTCAACATAAAGCAGCTAAGGTCAAAGTCAAAACCAACATATTTTCAAAATCCCAAACTTGGTCTCACCTTATTCGAGGTTCAACTCAAATTATTTATCGTAATTCTTTTTTATATATCTCTAAAGAAATATTTATTAAGAGAGACTTTTGATAAGTTTTCCTTATTTATGCCTTAATATATCATTTCTCTTCATTGTACGTTTATTTCATTTATGCGTCATTCTTTCACAATTAAAGTATTTTTACAATATTAAAAAATAGTTATTACTAAGAGCGAATTAGAAAAAAGATTAATAAGGAGGAGCCTAGCTGTTCGAGGAGAGACTCACGTATAATTAGCTAAATGGTGAGACAATAGCTTATCAAGGCGATGTTCAATAGCCAGTGGCAAAGCCACATTATAATTAGGGGGATCATCTGAATTCCCTTCTACGAAAATTACATATATAGTAAAAATAAAATTTTATGTATATATAATAAATGTTGAACTCCCTTCGATTAGTTTATGTGTGTACTTCTTAAAATTTTGAACCTTCTTAAATAAAGTCTCGACTCTGCTGCTATCAATAGTTAATTCGAGAGAGTGATTAATCACATTCACATTGAACTTGAGATCAATATTAATTTTGTCTTGAATTCTAAAAAGGATAAATAATTAAAGATAAATATTTTTAAAAATTACGATAGATAATTTGAGACGAAGAAACATATGTTTACCCCGAGTCAACTTCCATGAAAAAAAAAGAAGCTTTTGATTGCTTAGTTTAAACTCTAAACAACTTGCAACCCAAGAATATATTCTTGGAGACCAAAGAATATTTTCAGTCAATAATTTTGCCTAAGTTTTCTATGAAGTGGCTATTTGTTTAATCAAAATTGTCTTTCCAAGGTGATTACATTTTAAAACTCCAAATCTTGTCACATAATTGTGCTATAGTAATTTACTTTAAGTTGTATATATATATTACCTTTCACTTATATGTATAATAAATTTTATCAAAGATTAACTTTAGATATTATTTCAAAATAAATTAAATTCAATTACAATTCTAATTTTAGTTGCTTTGCTCCCTTTGAATAATGCCTTAGATACATAAAATTGCAGACAATGATCTATAAAAAGAGTAATCTTAAAACTTTAACCATCATTTACTTCACGGACAAACTTTTGAGGTCAAAAGTTTAAGTGTTCAATCATATGAGAAGGGTTTAAGTGAATTGTCAAAGTTTATGCTAGACTGTTCTATTTCGAGATGAACTTTAATTGTCATTGGTGTTACTTAGTTGAATGAAAATTTATGAACCAAAACACCCTTATCTATGATCAAGCTCGTTCCACATAAATTAGGTAAGAATTAAGTTGTAATTTTTACGATATAATTTGTGGATTTTTAAACTAAACTTTTGCGATCGACCTACCCTTGCTATGTAATTGGGCCAATTTGATCCAACACTCTAATGTAAGGCCTGTCAAGCTTTAGCCCAATTATGGTTTAAACCATAAGACCTACTAAAATCTCCTGTTCTTCATATTCCCCTAAAGGTACAAACTTTGTCCTAAATTTCCAAAGATTCCTCCTTTAAGAATCTTTGAATCACTTGTTAAACTTCCCAAAAACTCAAGATTTAGCTTTGGGGTTTCTGGGAATCCATTGAAGAAGCTATGGTGAAGGAGGATAGCAATGTTTTGGACCTGTTCTTGAAAATTGGGTTGGATGAAAGAACTGCCAAGAATACTTTGGCCAACAATAAAGTCACCACTAATCTTACTGCTGTTATAAACGAGGTACCCCATCAGCTTCATCTACAATTTTTGATTTTCTGTATCTTTTTTGTGTAAATTATGCTAAAAAGTTTGATTTTTGAGGAAGTGTTGTAGCTCAAAGATTTCAAGATGCATAAATGCATATGGGTATCTTCATATTTGTGTAAATTTCCTATTTTGTATGCAGAAAGGTTTTATTTTTTAAGGAAGTGTTGTAGCTTAAAGAATTTTAGATGCATAAATGCATAAGGGTATCTCTATATTTGTGTGAATTCCACACTTTGTATGCAGAAAGGCTTGATTGTTTGAGGAAGTGTTGTAGCTCAAAGACTTTTAGATGCAGAAATCATATGGGTATCTTTATATTTTTTGTGTAAATTTCACATTTTGCATGCAGAAAGGTTTGATATTTTTGGGAAGTGTTGTAGTATAAAGATTTTTAGATTAATAAATGCATGTGGGTATCTCTATATTTGTTTAAATTCCATGCTTTGTTGCAGAAACGTTTGTTTTTTTGAGGAAGTTGTTGTAGCTCAAAGATTTTAAGATTAATAAATGTGTATGGGTATCTCTGTATTTGTTTAAATTCCATGCTTTGTATGCAGAACTGTTTGATTTTTTGAGAAAGTGTCGTAGCTCAAAGAATTTTAGATGCATAAATGCATGTGTGTATCGTGTAGATTTCCTAATTTTATATGCAAAAAGGTTTTATCTTTTGAGGAAGTGTTGTAGCTCAAATGATATGTGCATGGCCTACTTTATGTGTGTATAGATAAAATATTTATTTTTCCTACTTGTCCTAGAAGAAAGAAGTTTGTAAAAATGAGCAAATGATAGTGTTGTTTATTTTTTACTTTTGTGCATGGCCTATTTTTTATTTTTTACTTTTGGAGTATGATGGAATAAAGCAAAATGGCTCTTTAAACTGTCTGCGCTTCTTTCATTTGTGAAGTAGCAGTTAG
>JAPFFP010000088.1:4569771-4580123 GCA_026153255.1 Solanum medicagineum
CATCCGACCCCCCCTCACCCCGCAATGAGCGGGAGCCTTTTGAGGCACTGGGGTATGTTGTTGTTGTTGTTGTTGTGTTGTGAAACTAATGAAGAGAACTGCACACATAAGCAAATGTCAAAGCTAATAATAGGTTGAATTGTTCCACAATTGTGCTGCAGTTGGCATTTTTTGGAATATGGCAAATTGTCGTAGTTTATGCTGGGATATATTAGTTGCTTTTCCATTTTTCTGCTGTTTAACGTTTGAAAGATTTTTATTTTTTTATGAAAAAGCTAAATAAATGACTATGCTGCATAGTTAATGTGCTTAGACAGTTTCTAAATGAATGCTATTTATGGTTTCCAAATGAATTGTTCATGTGCTCACAAAGTTTTGAATTTTAGATAGATCTGATTTGCTGTTTATGCATGCTCATTAAACTATGTTCAAGATATATATGCTTATATAGTGCATCAATTTTCTTATACCCTCATATTTTGGCAATCGAAGTGCACAATGTAACTAGTTCTGGGGAGGGCTGTTAGGACGGAGTTCAATGGCTCTTAGTGGTTACATGGGCTGATTCTTTGTTTTGCTGGATTTTTTTGCTTGTAATTTATAAATATCATGAGATGTGATTTCATATTCTCCACAAAAGTTCCAGAAAAGCAGTTGTCTTAAATTTACTCCTAACTTGGTATTGCCATTAATCCAGGCAGCTGTGACCGATGGTTGTGACCGTGCTGTGGGAAATCTGCTGTATACGGTAGGCTTCTAGAATCTTGAGACATAAGTTGGTGATATGTCCTTTATATTCTACTTGTTCATGCATAAATAATATGTTTTGAGGTTCATTTTCTGTCAATGCATATTTAAAACTAAGGGACATTCATTTCCATTATTTTGGGAGGACAAGCGGTATAGCCTAAAAGCATGTAAAAGATGTAACTGAGCTTTATCCTTCTGCATGATAGGTTGCTACAAAATTTCCAGCCAATGCACTTAACCATCGACCCACATTGCTTCAGTACATTGTATCTACAAAGGTTTGTCATTCACTCAAGTCTACGTCTGTCTATTTTATTTGGTTGTTCGTTTATGTAAGCTTAGCAGTAGAGTGACACTTAACTTTTGTAAATCATCCTTTTCTATTGCACTAGCAGTATAAGTCCTTTTGTAAATCATCCTTTTCTATTGCACTAGCAGTATAAGTCCTTTTTGTTGGAGTTAGGCTTGTAAAAGTATTGAAGCTAGATATGAGTAATTGGTGACGCTCCTTCAAATTTGTCTTTTGCTGGACCGTTGCAGATTAAAACCCCTGCTCAGTTAGAAGCTGCATTCTCCTTTCTTGCTGCAACCGCCTCTGAAAATCTGAAGGTCCCTGATTTTGAAGAGGCTTGTGGTGTTGGTAAGAGCGTAGCACCTTTTGTTAACTACAAATATATAATATTTATGAAAGCAGATTGATGTATATTTTATATTATTAGGGTAAACTTTTGGGGTGGTGTGTTTTGAATTACTCTTTCCTGGAAATAATTAAAATATGTTCCTTTTAAAATGCAGGAGTTGAGGTATCCAAGGATGAAATTGAACGGGCTGTAAGTGAGGTCTTTGAAGAGAAGAAGACCAATATATTAGAACAGCGTTATAAAATCAATGGTTAGTATTGTTGTCTGTAGAACTTACCTAGTTATAAAAATCAATGGTTAGTCTGTTGCCGCCTTTTTGAAATGTTGGCAACTATACTTGTTATTTGATCCAGGACTTTTTTTTTTTTGGTAAATAAAGCGACATGGAGGTAAGGGGAACCTCTTATTTATGGAGATAATCTCTCTTCCTAATATGCTTTATCTAATCTTTCCTTAATAGTTGGTGAACTCTTTGGTCATGTTCGGAAGAAGTTGCCTTGGGCAGATCCTAAAGTAGTCAAGGTACGTTTCTTTTGGTGTCAATGTAGTAGATCTGGATTGTGCTTCTTTTTTGATATTTGAAGAATATTTTGTTGTCACAGGAAGTTGTAGATTTGGAGCTGTATAAATTACTTGGGGAAAGAACTGCAGCAGATAATGAAAAGCCTGTTAAAAAGAAGAAAGAGAAGCCTGCAAAAACTGAGGTGGTGTTTCATGTAATATGTTTTATTCTTAAATTGACATGGTTATAGAAAGACATGTCCTACCTTTTGCTGCCACATGTTAAGTGGAGATTTTTCATCTAATATTGTTTTGATCTAAGGTAGGCTGAGTTGTTGCTTTATTCGTCTTATGTAGGAGAAAGCAAAAGTTGAGGAGACCTCTGCACCAAAGCAGTCTGAAGAAGAACTAAATCCATATTTGATCTTCCCCGCACCTGAGGAAAATTATAAGGTGCTTAAGGCTTAAGCTAGTGTTATATCCATTGTTGTGTACTCGTGTTTACAAGTCTTATTTGTCAGTCTTAAGCTTAATCCTATGATGTTTTCCCTCACTTGTTCCATGCTCTAACATGATTAACTACATGACTTTTTTAAATAGAACAAATACTTCTTGGCTGCATGAGAACATCCTGACTAGTTTGTAATCATATGGTGCTGGTCTTTTTTATTCTCTTTTACAGCTGTTGCTATATATGTGAGAATTTTATTTTTCTGTCCTTTTTGTGTTCTTAACTATGTATAGGTGCACACATTTTCCTCGTTCATTCATCATAGGCAGGATACATTTGGTTGTAAAACTTAGGTAGTCGCTTGTTAGGCTAGTTTGTTGTCTCAGTTGTTGGATTAAAGCAGTCCGTTGTTGTCAAATTCCTCCACTTTCAAGTTCTTTAGGAGAGTTTATGCAAGATTTTTAGCTATGTTCTTATTTTTAATGGTATGAACATCTGCTGTCCTGATAATCAGGTGCATACAGAAGTATATTTCAGTGACCGGCCTGTGCTTCGAGCGTGCAATTCCAAAGAACTACTTGAAAAGCATTTGAAAGTGACTGGAGGAAAAGTTTGGACTCGCTTTCCACCTGAACCTAATGGATTCTTACATATTGGACATGCAAAGGTATATAAAATTCATATATTGTGCAGCTGTGATTTCGCCGTGCTCTAAATCTTGACTTTGATACTAAATAGGCTATGTTTGTGGACTTTGGTCTGGCAAAAGAAAGAGGTGGTGGCTGTTACTTGAGGTACACATTCCTTTTCCTTCTTGCAATGTGTTTTTACTTCATTATCTTATGTAAATATTACTGCACGATTTTTGTTCAAGTTGCTTGACTTCCCAGGAAATGACTTATCATTTTGGTGTTCATTATGGTACCGATTGCTACTTGAGCCTTTATCTTGGTTTGGTTTTGCTGGCAAACATCAAAACAGTTTGATTGCTTTCCTCAGTACTTAGGTCATAATCAGAAAAGATTCAGCACTTTGGAGAACTCACTGAGAAATCTATTATTATACCCTTCTGTTGAATATTGCGTCAATTGTACACCAAGGATGTGGTCTAGTCATCATAAGTATCATTTCACTATGTTGCTCCAAAAAGAAAACAAAGAAATATAATTAAACACTGTAATTTCTTCCTATATGTCTTAAGGCTTGGTGGATAGAATTAACATGGTAGCATGCTGCTGGTGGGAGGTAGAAGGTATTCTATGGTATTAATTGAGGTGCTCACAAGTTGGTCCGAATTAAACACCGTAATTTCTTCCCATATGATTTAAGTCTTGATGGACAGAGTTAACATGGTAGTATGTTGGTGGTGGGAGGTAGAAGGTATATCCCATGTATTAATTGAGGTGCGCACAAGTTGGTCCGAGCACCACGGTTATCAAAAAGAAAACCATTAATACTAGTTACATTCTCCTGTTTGTCTTAAAAAGAATTTCTCTCTCCAAATAATCCACCAAGTTATTGCTGGAGTTGAATTCCAAACCCTTGAGCTTTATATCTCTCCGCATCCTTTTGTGAAGAACTTTGTAGAATTTTCAATGCAGTTCAAGGCACTGTCTTATAGGCCCAAGATGTGCGAAAAAACATGGCACATAGTTTGTAATGCAGAAATAGTTGGTTTGTGTCCTCTGATTGCTCTTCACATGAAACCTCTAATTTCTTGTGAACCTTTCTTTTACTCTGGAGTGTTGGATTCCTCATGACTTCGCTGTTGGATGTAGGTTTGATGATACCAACCCTGAAGCTGAGAAGAAAGAATACATTGATCATATTAAAGAGATTGTTGGGTGGATGGGATGGGAGCCTTTCAAGGTATGATACTGTTGAATTCCAATTGTCTACTTCCTGTGTTTTCTATACTAATATGTAGGCAATTTGCAGATCACTTACACTAGTGATTATTTCCAAGACCTTTACGAGCTAGCAGTAGAGTTGATAAGAAGAGGCCATGCGTATGTTGATCACCAGGTAATATGGCTATTATAAATACAATATGATATGTTTAATACTTGAAAATTGCTATTATTTCTTTCTCTTGATACTCGTTTTGATTTCTACCTTCAAGTTTGCCCTTGCTGACCTGACCTAATCTCTATTGTAAGGGCTTAATGATTGCTGTGATTACACTTCACTAGATATTATTATGACATATATGGTCTCATCTTCTACATGACCCAGACAGCTGACGAGGTTAAAGAATATCGGGAGAAAAAGATGAACAGCCCTTGGAGAGATAGGCCTATAGAAGAGTCCTTGAGATTGTTTGATGAAATGAAGAAGGGGATGATTGATGAAGGCAAAGCGACGTTGAGGATGAAACAGGACATGCAGAACGACAATTTCAATATGTATGACCTCATTGCATACCGTATCAAGGCAAGTTTTTCTGACAAAAATCTTTTTGGATTCCTTTTTTTTTTTTAAAAACTGACATTTAATCTGTATTACTTGGTTCTACAGTTCACTCCTCATCCGCATGCAGGGGATAAATGGTGCATCTACCCAAGTTATGATTACGCCCATTGCATTGTTGATTCTTTGGAAAATATCACTCATTCAGTACGTGTGTAACTTGTCGCTGTCATATAGTGTTTTTTTCACTTTGTCTAGTCAGCATGGCCTATCTTGGATTTGTACGTCCTCTATAGCTTTCTGCTTTCATTTTCATTTGGAAGTAACAAAATATTTATTTATATAGAGTATTCCCCCTTCTCCCGTCAAAAAGAGAGAAGATATTTTTCATGTTTCAGACAGTTTGTAACTAGCAAAGGATATAAGTGGACTACGCATTTTTGTAAATGTAACCATTATTTAAGAAAAAAGCAAAAAAAAGAGAAAAGCGAAAGCACTGATGTTTGAATGTGCTATAAATTGCTGGTCTGTCCTGCCGTGCTGCCCCGAATGATTATGGTAAAATAGTATTGCTGTTCAATAATAGCCTAAATCAATTCATATTTCACTTCCACCATCTTATGCAGCTTTGCACCCTGGAGTTTGAAACCCGCCGTGCATCATATTACTGGTTGTTGGATGCCCTAAGCCTTTACCAGCCTTTTGTTTGGGAGTACTCACGGTTGAATGTGTCCAACACTGTGATGTCAAAGCGTAAAGTTAGTTTTTGACGACTCAGTGTTTCTTTTAATTAAATTATCTGTAATGGTTTCCTGCCGGTATATTTCTTGTTTCAAACTGATGCTTGATTTTTATTGTTGTCAGTTGAACCGCCTTGTAACAGAGAATTGGGTTGATGGCTGGGATGATCCTCGTCTCATGACATTAGCAGGATTGCGACGTAGAGGGGTAACTTCAACAGCAATAAATGCTTTTGTTCGTGGGATTGGAATAACTAGAAGGTTGGGCCTTTGTCAATTTGTTTGTGTGTTCCTGCTACGAAAGAAAGCCAGTGTTTGACAGCCTTTTTTTTGATGCAGTGACTCTAGTATGATACAGTTAAGTCGCCTAGAGTACCATATAAGAGAAGAACTAAATAAAACAGCTCCTCGGACAATGGTTGTGCTAAATCCACTTAAGGTGGGTATCTGGTTTTAAATAAAGTGTTTGTGGATGGAATATGCGTATATATGTATTCTACTTCCAATTTCGGAAACTTAAGTTATGGATTTCATATTCAGGTTATCATCACAAACCTTGAAGCTGGATTAGTAATGGATCTAGATGCAAAGAAATGGCCTGAAGCACCAGCAGATGCCACTTCGTCATTTTATAAGGTGGGGGGACACATTTTGTACTAATAATTATGAACTGCTGATGGATGTTGTCTACTACTCTCTCCACTTAAAAAACCATTTCAATGACATTGGCCCCCTAATATCTATTCTTGTTTCTGTTAATTTTGCAGGTCCCCTTTTCAAGAGTAGTGTACATCGAACGTACAGATTTTCGTATGAAAGATTCTAAAGACTATTATGGCCTTGCTCCTGGAAAATCTGTCCTATTGAGGTACTGTCCTTTAACTCATCTCTTTGGTCGTCCAAAATTTGTTTGATTTCCGTTTAGCACTTGCCTTATATATACAGTTCAAACTATAAAGCTTATTTGCTTTACAGGTATGCATATCCTATAAAATGCACAGATGTAATTCTGGCTGATGACAAAGAGACAGTTCTTGAGATTCGGGCAGAGTATGATCCGTCCAAGACTATTAAACCTAAGGTGGGCTTTCTGAAGTTAAAATTTTCCTTATATTATGGTTGGCTTTAGTATTTCGGATTCTTTGTTCCTAGTTTCCTGAAACAGTGAATTTGCAGGGTGTTCTTCATTGGGTTGCAGAACCTTCACCTGGGGTTGATCCACTTAAGGTGGAGGTCCGGCTATTTGACAGGCTGTTCCGCTCTGAGGTTTATTTTCTTTACTTTGTTGAACTTATTATAACCTTCTTCCCCCAAGTGAGGTTATTTTTGGAGACTTACTGTTGCTTGGTTTTTGTAAAAGAATCCTGCTGAGCTCGATGATTGGCTTGGTGATTTGAACCCCGAGTCTAAAGTGGTGATACAAAATGCATATGCTGTGCCCTCAGTTAGTAAGGCTGCTCTTGGAGACAGATTTCAGTTTGAAAGGCTTGGTAAGTTCTAATGCATGGTAATTCTTGGTAGGGAGCTGAACCAAGCGCCTGTCGTTTTTCTTGATTTCCTTAATTTCTCAAAGAAAATGAAGGCCTAACACTTGAGTTGTTTCAACTGATTACTTTTGCAGGGTATTTTGCTGTTGACAAGGATTCAACATCTGATAAACTGGTCTTTAATCGGACTGTCACACTGCGCGATACCTATGCCAAGGGTGGAAAGTGAAGCTCTTTTTATGAAGAAATTGAAGTGTGTGCTTAAGATCATCTAATGTGATTTTTCTTGATATTTACATGTACAAATAGAAGACTTTCAAGGGATCAAGTTTCCATATTTCATGATAATACTAACTTTAGATTTGTACAAACCATCTATACTTCAAAAAGACAATAAAGTTTTGTAGCCCAATCTTGTTACTCTCTCTATGGAGTACTTTTTGCTGTTCCATTTATACAAAAAGTTGCAGTTATGGGTATCAGTTACTGGAGAAGCAAATATTCTGCTTCCATTTCATACTCAGATTTTTGCGCAGCTTCTTTCTGCATATGGGGCTTGATTTTTGAAACGAGGGTTTTTCGGAAACAACCTCTCTATCTCTATGAGGTAGTGGTAAGGTCGGCGTACATTTTACCCTCCCTAGACTCCACTTGTGGGATTTCATTGGGTATGTTGTATTTTCTCGCAGCTTTTGGAAGTTTATTTAAGCTTATCTTGTGTGACAATACTGCAGAGCGAGTTGCTCTTTAGGTGGGCAGTTGTGTGACAACACTATAGATAAACAAAGCTATAAGAGGTAGTGATGAGTTTTATGCGTACTTGATAGGAAAACTACTGTATGATCTGGTATTTTTACGAGGAGCTCTAATCGAGGTGAAGCATTGGCTCATGGAGATTGTTGAAGCTTCATGTCAGTAGGGACCTTGATTATGAATGAGTTATTGTTCCAATGAAAGGGACATACTCGTTTTAATCGCTCTGATACGTATGTTGAATAGTTACGTGTAGAACACAAGAATCGTCCATCAATATGAAAACAAGAAAAAAGTTCATAACTTTGCAAGATTTTAATGAAGGACCTTTTGACAAGAAATATCTTATCATATTTGGTCCCTTGTGAGGATTGATAGAACTACTTTAATGACAGGGACCAATCAACATGGAACAGTTCAAATTCTCTCAAAAGATCTTGTACCATAACATGGAGGTGAATGATACCCTCATCATGGTGGAGAAATAAGTTCATGTTGCCCCCCGAATGTGTCGTTCAGTGGTCAATATAAATGGAAAAAGTTAGGTGATTCCTAAGTCTTGATAGGCGGAGTTATTTAATATTGGTGCTCGATGGAATAATCAAGGTGTTGTGTTATGTGACATTGTGTTGGATCATCCAAAATGTGTAGCTTTTGGAGGATCTGATGCATACTCAACAATATTTTTGAAAAAGTTCAAAGCAATATAGTTGAGATGTGCTCAAGTATTACTGATTAGGGGTGGGTGGTGGGAAATGAAGTTTTGTGGAGATGTGATTTATGAGTGTAGTCTCTTCAAGAATTAAGTGATGTCTTATGATAATTGGAAAAGGAGAAAAGTATAATGCTTTAGTAAGTTCCATTTTCACATGAAAACTTAGCCAATTTGGTCACATGCTAAGTTGCAACTTTTTTTAAAGGAAAATGAACTCCCAAAGAACATTTGACAGCAAATCTCCTAGCATAAAGCTTTTCTTGAAGTTCAGTATTCTTGTGCTTTTAACCTATGCTGCTCAGACTTTTGAAAAATCTAAGTCACGTCCATACTGATTCCTAGAAAAGCATGATCCAATAATATTTTTGAAGAGTTCGAATAACATGTCCGGTTGCTAAAGTGTATTAGAGGTACAAATGCCATCTTTCTTGCTTTTTTCCTATTTGAGAAATCAAGAACTAGCATATCTCTGTAAGTCAAATCATTAACATGTAAGTGCACCTAGTTATACTTTCTCATAATGCCCAACTTGCAGAAATGATCACTTTATGTGTACATGTTTTTTTAAATTTCACACTAATCAAATCACAAGTCCCTTTTTCTTCTATGTTTTATCCTTCTTTTTTCTTGAGGGTGAAACAATCAAGTCATTGATTGGATTTCACATAATTCCTTCTAGTTGACCTTTCATTTCATAGCAATCATCCCTACCTACCATAGGATGACAATGAGGAGAATGCCTACCAAGGGTAAAGTGCGACTACCTTTAATCAGAAATCTCGGATTCAATTCAAATTGAATAGAGAATGTTTTGATAAAAAACGCTTTACCTATATAGATAAGAGGTTTTGAATTCAAATTGAATAGAGAACCTTTTGGTCAAGAGTAGAGCACTTACTTTTTGGTAGGTTGAACGTCTCAATCAGAAGCGTTTTACCCCTTTACTATACCTACATGACATGAATTCAAATAAGTCAGACTCACTAAATTTCACACATTGAATACTTACAACTAAATTGTAAAGAGGATGAGCCCAAGCCGGAGAATGGGATTAGGTTGGTAGGTTCTTCAAAAATGATGTCTCATCCATATCAGATCCTTCAGCAATGTACTTACTTTGGAGAATTCGATATGCACCCGATAAATTTTTTGTTAAGAGTTCGAGCAACATAAATTTTGCCATTAAGACACACCCCTTTCTATATTACATAGAAAATATATGAAATATCTATCCCTTTTACATGAATAGACTACACAAGGGTCCCTTTTCCCTTAGCACTTTGAGATCTCTCTTTCAACAAGTCACTTCCTCACAGTTTCTTTAAATTGACCACATACTTTGATCTTTCCTAGTTATTTTTCAATGACTGAAGAGACATTTTCTCAATTATGGATCAACTAGTAGATAAGTATAATAATGTTAACCAAAGACTCATCAATAGTAAAAGAACAATCTTTATTCTGTTCATCATGAACTGACAAATTTTACGTTAACTCCTTTCGATTTCTGTAGAGTATATAGATGTATTTTTTTCAGACTTGAAACTAATAACATAAGCAAGTTTACACATGTAGAATTCAAAATTAAACAAAGTAAACAAAGAATCAAGAAAATTTAAGAGTAGCCATTTAATATTTCCTTTGTACAAGTCATAGTCAAGAACTTTTTCAAAACCTACTAAAAAGCCATAGTCCATAGCATATTGGCATTATCAAAGTGATATAAAGCTATGTTGCTCAGACTCTTCAAAAGTATCAGCAGATGCATGTCGAATTCGTCTAAGCCAAAAATAGTATATTTTGGAAGAATCCGACACAAGTGCAAATATTGTACGTAAAGAATCTGCGCAACTTAAATATAAAGTTAAGACTTTCAAATGCAATATTTTGATTAGCATTTTGCAC
>JAPFFP010000088.1:4582645-4611773 GCA_026153255.1 Solanum medicagineum
TATATGTATTTTATTATTTTGTTAAGAAAAATTGTTTTTTTTTGGGGGGGGGGGGGGGGGGGGGGGGGGGGGGGGGGAAGGGGGGGTTGGGAGTGGGGTTTGAGTCTATTCTATTATATAGTGCTCTAGCTAGGTTGTCTCTTATTCTATTGTGTCATAGTACATAATCTACATGATGCATTAAGATAACTAAAATAGTGCTTGATACGATGTAAAGAAAATCACATTAATTGAATAAGTTTATTAATATTCTTACTTATTCAATTTAAATTTAAATACTTTTTAAAAATTAATGATCATAAAAATATCTTATCATAATATCTATATTAATTATTAGTTAAGTAATTATTTTTTTTATACATTAAACATAACAAGTAAAATTAAACTAATTAAAATTAATTACTTAATTATTGTGCATGCAAATAAAAGCCTTGAGAAAAAAAGGGAGTCAAAAAAAGTATGATCTTGAAAATGAGCTTTGCTTTTTTGCTGCCTCCTTGGAAATTGATTCCTTTTCACTTTGCCACTTCATGTATAATATTATATTTATATTGTATAATATACCGTATATATATTATATTATGCTACAATAATTTACTCGTAAAATTTCACAATTGAGATTTAGGAAGGATAAAGTATTCACAAATCTTGCTACTATTTCATAGAGATAAAAAAATTATTTTTGGAAGACTCTCGATACAAATATATTAATTCCAAAATATATCAGCTCCAAAAGTGAAAAAGTATATATTATATTATATTCCTTCTTTTTAATTATGTAAGAAACGTGCTTGACCAAGATATTAGGACTTAGGAGAATATTTCTAAAAATATTATTTTATGTCCAAGTAAATTAAACGTGGGATTATGTGATTTGATTAAAAGGGCGGCAACCATAACATTGCCAAGAAAATATATTGAAATTTAATTAGTTAAAATTTCTAATTTGGTTTGTGATTTCAAGATAGTGATCTTTCCTATAGTATTTGTTTTTCTCTATGATTATTTTAAAGTACAAAAATAATAATAGTATTTCCTCTTTAACTCAATATTAAAAGATATATATGATATATAATATTCATATGGTAAAAAATAATTTAGAAATATTATTAAAATTGATATAATTTGATTTTCAAAATAGAAATATGATAAATATTTTGAAAAGGACAAATATTTTACAAATCTTTTCTTAAACCCAAAGTTTATTCTTAAGTCAAAGTCATCAAAATGGCTAACAAATCCAAAAAGTTTGATGTCTTCAAAGTTTTTATACATTATAACTCTAAGTGCTTTGAATTAGAATAATGTTTTGTTGAAAGGAATATTATGAACTTTTAGATGCCATTGGACTAGTGTTTATCATGAAAATCAAACAAGTGGTACATAAAATTGAAGCCTTAAAACAATATTTAATTAGCTAAATAATTCATACTCACATAATTTTTTCATTATTAATTATTAATTAATTATTAAATAGAATTAGCAATGAATTTTTGCTGTTTAGCGATGGAAATTGTTCAATCGCTAATTTCTATTTTTTTAAACTTTTTTTTAGTGTTGGAATAATTGAAAATAGGTGTCATTGTAATAGGTGTTTATCATGGGAATCAAAATAAGTGGTATATCCAATTGTGAGCCTTAAAAGAATATAGTGGATGATTTGTAAGAAAATACCAAGAAGTTATTTGAGAGTTTGAAGGTAGGGGCCAAAATGATAGCATGTGTTGAAGTCCTCAATTTTATTTTCTCCTTTTTTAATTCTAGAAATTTTATTTTAGAGTAATAGTTTTTTTTAAAAAAACACTCTAATGTATGCTAAAATGTTATCCTTTTTAATCACTATTTCGTGAAATTTCATTAAGTATATTGTTATTATTATGTGTATATATGTAAATCTTGAGATTTAATTTTGTGGGAAAATGAGAATTTTATTAAGGAGAGTTAAACATAAACGATAAACAAATAAATATATGGAGAAATAAAAAAAAAAAATTCAAAAATAAAATAAATTGTCAGTAAGGAAAGGAAAATTGAAGGACAAGATAGGAGAAGATTATCAGATGAAAATCGAACCTCATCAATAAAATAAAATTTTAGATAATCAATTCACTGAATTATTAAGAATCTCCGATCAAAAGAATTCAATTATGAAGTCACGTGAGAACAACAAAAATAATAAGAAAATTAGCTAGGCATTTAAGGAAAATAAAATATCTTTATATTTATATTTGATTTAGTGTCATATTACCTCAAATAATTAGATAAATAGACACATTCTTTCCCCTTGAGTAATTACTAAAGATGTCAAAAGAATCTCTACAGAGTGATAATTACTTAAGTGGCAAACATATACAAAACATAGCTACCATCCAAATTATAATAAAGCTCTATAATAATCGATGATTAAGTTGTGATTATAACAGATTAAATTCTATAATGAAAAACCTAATAAGCCTTCTAACTTGCTATTTACACTAAAACACTGTAATTGTAAATAAGAGATGTGATAGTTGAGATTTCTTCATCTTTAATAGATGTTTTGTGTTTTAGCATATTGAAATAGAAAATGTAATTTTGAGAGAGACAGATACGTTATGCTCCTAGATTAGCCTACTTGATATATATTTAAATTAGTCGGATGAGTGAATTCAAATGCTCAATGTCTAAAGAAAAAATGCATTTATTTAAAGAAAAAAATTAGAAATGTATACCCTTTTGTCAACAAATCAATATTATTGAAGTATGCACAACATATACACTATGTTTGTGTATAAAATATATGTGTATATTGCACAAAGTATATATCATATATGTATACACTTAATCCCAAAGTTGAGATTTTTAAACATGTATACTAAGTCCATTATTTACTAAAAGTCCATTTCATTAGAGACAAGAGAGTAGACAACTCATGACTAATCCTATGTAGTCTAAACCCCCTCTATTTTGCTTCAACTCCAAAGGAAAAAAGAAAAAAATGAAGTCAATCACCAAAACACAATGAAAAAGAAAAAAAAAGAATAATGTGAATTAGCAGTTAAACTGTTTTTGCTCCTTTCAATTGTAAAGTAACAGTTAGTCAATGCAATTTTTGACGCTCATCATGGGTCATCCGAAAATAGTTGCGCTATGTTTTTAAATATAGAGGTCAGGCTGTGTACATCCGACCCCCCTTACCCCGCAATGGGCTGGAGCCTTTGAGGCATTGAGGTAATGTCGTTGTTTGAGTGGAAAGAATGAGAATCAATTATTGGGAATGGGAAATAGAGAGAGTTTTGTTATATTCTTGACAAAAGGGACATAGTTTCTACATTAAGTAAGAAGGTGTAGTGGGAAGAAATGTATGGTTTGTTTTTTATCCAACTTTGGGAAGTATATAAAGTTAGTGACAATGCATGTGGCCTTAGAGAAGGATAAGAATTTGATGAGTAAATGAATAAATCAAGAATTGGACCTAGGATCCATTTGGTTTGATCTTGATCAATGATATCATAATTATAATTTCAAAATGAATGATTGATTGATGAGATTGACAATATTGTAGAAATGGATATAAGCAAATCAATAATTAAATCACCCCAACACCACATGTGTTTTCACTTCAAGTAAGTTTATGATTTGAGAAGGTGACTAGTATATCTCAACCATTTATCACACATAAGCAAAAAGATGGATTTTTATTGATTTTCTACTTAGTATAAAATATCTATTTTGATCTTGATTAATTTGTATGAAAAAATTTCACTTAAATTGTAGAACTGGTGTTCCACTTAACTAGGCTCGCAGTTTGAAAAGGCGATTTCATATTACTTCGTCACTCGAAGTCGAGACTTTTGATTAAGAGAGGATGAATACCTTTTTAAAAAAAAAGTTTTTTACTTGATGTTTGAAAACCTCATTAAAATTTGACTCAATTTTAAACTTGAGATAGAAAATTTCATCCTGATTAATAAAAATAATTTTATATCTTAAATTCTAATTTGAAACTTCTAATTAACAACAAATAAATGCTTACCACTTCGGTGTTACCTTTATATTGGAAGATATATGTGATCTTTATTACCCCCACCACAAATTTTGGTGGGGCATGCAAAAAGATAATATTTCTAATCCATGATGCAAATGAGTGATGTAGTATGCATGGTATGTCTCTTTTATTGACTTTACATCACTTACTTTCCTAAGCTTAGAATTAATTCATTTTATTAGAAAAATAAAAAAAATATTTTATTTTTATATTTTCTAAGTTGAATGAAGAAAAGAAAAACTTGTGGCGAAAATTCCTACGTTGATGATTATAAGAATTTATACATTGAAAGAGATTCGATTGATTGCCTTTGTAATTTCTCCAAGCACATGATATATACTTATCAAAAGAGCTCTTGATTTATCATTAAATTCATTTTTTCATTATAATAAAAAAAATTGGACTCTACAAAAGCAAGTGGTTCATTTATCCACTTTTTAGTTCAATGGGGTATAATAAGTTTCGAATGGTGATACAATCATATTCAATTTCAATTGAGTATGTATGTTCAATTTTAGATTTTTACAATTTTGATTTGTAGGTTCATAATGATACGATAAGCACTTTAGGACGAGATGTGTTTTCATATACTAGTTAATACTATATAAATTATAGGTAAAATATATGTATATTATACATCTATCGACTATTTTTTTTTTCAATTAAGCGGCTATTTAATTGTTAATATTTTTTTTTTGGGAAAATCTCTAAATAGTGGCCAGAAAAGAAAATGGTCCTAAATGACAGACATTATATATGGGCCTCTGGAGGCTGGACTTGGTATTTGTGATCTGAAGCCCAATAAGTTGTGGCCCAATATAAGCTAATTGCATAGTGAAACCTCATTGTGATTTATTGGAATATTTTGATATATTCGAATATTACATATTAATTTTTGGGAGGGTTATATAAGGGAAAAATTACGCAAATAAGCAAATATATACTAGTTAATTAGCTAACATAGCTATAGTTTGAATTAATTACGACTTATTACGGATAAATATCTACTTGTAATTACAGTTTGAATTTTGATGATTCGCGCAATCATATAAAAGTTGTGTGTGAATCAAATTGTATAGCCAAATATACAAATAGTGTGAATTGTATATCGAATTATACAAGCGCTGTACATGAATTGCATAGCAAAGTATATCAACACTATACAAAAACTACAAATGTTGCAAGAATTATACAAACGCTACTATAATTATAATTATGAATGTAGTTAGCTAAATTATAACTGTATAACATAATTATGATATTTTTGAGTAGCTATATACAAAAATTCCTCCTACGTAGTTCTCCATGAGATTTTGACTTGCAACACTTTATCACACATTATTACATTAATTTTATATTTTTATGTGTCTCATATTAGTTATTCATTTTTTTAAAAAAATATTTTTAAAAATATATAAATAATTTTTTATTAATTTATCTTTTTTTAAGAAAATTACACAAATTTATCTACACTTTTAAAAAATACATAATCTAATTCTATTTTAATTTATAAATTAACAAATAATTTAAGACAATTATATTTTTAATAACGTGGACGATTAACAAGGCTAAAATAGGAAAAATGTGGATAAAGGTCAAGTGAGGGCTGAATAAGGGGCATGAGTTGTTGCATGTTGGACACGTGTCCTCTTAGATCCCAAAGAACCGAAAACCCAATAAAAATTTCTTTTTTTTTTATTTCCAAAACTAATTTTCTACATATATATATAAAAAAAAATTGTACACAAAAACCTTGCATTATTATTGTAAAAATTTTACTAAAAAGATGGAAAAGAAGCATCTTTCTTCCATTGCCAACGATGTTATTCGTACATGTGCTATGTTAGTTTTCTTCTTTTTCTATTTTTGTTGCATTTTCTTTATTACTAATTACTACTTTCTATGATTTATTTCGTAAACATAGAGGTAAAATATGTGTATATCTTATCGTTTTTAGATAGGATGATTATACTACGTATGTTTGTTTCTATTAAGAATAGATGTTTCATTTTACTTGGTTCATCATTCTAAAATTAAAAAAAAAAAAAAGAAAACAACCTCTTAGGTCTGTAGTTTCAGATCTTATTTGTGAGATTTTACTGAGTATATTGTTGTTATTGTACTTTTAGTTTGTGATTACTTTTAGCAGCATATCAAGAGATGTTATACTTGTTAATTGTGCTTTAGAATTTGATTACTATTTGTATATCAATGAGTTTGTAAAATGGTTACTTATGATGAGATAAAATTAAAAAACATGATTGGCTAAGATCAGTAGCAAAGTCAGAATTTTTGTTAAGGGGCTTCAAAATCATAAGTAGACAAGACACCTGAACGAAGTAAAGGGGTTCGACATTTATTATATGTACCTAAAAGGTCATTTTCTTAACCATATATAAATATAGTATAATTTTTCGCGCGAAGAGGTTTGGATGAACCCTCGTCCCAATGTGGCTCCGCCACGGGCTGCTAAGATTATGAACTAGGTGTATAATTAGTATTACTTTTGTCTCAATTTATGTGGTGTGGTTAGAATTTTGCGAGTCAAATAGTTTAAGTGTGAATTTGGGCCTGAAATCTTAAGTTTTTAAAAATAAAATTTCTATATTTGAAAACTAGTAAAAAATTATTGGTTGTTGCAATAAAATGGATAATTCATAATATTTGAAAGATATATTAAAAATACGATCATACATGGACTTGATTGAATTTCAAAATTTGGAAGGTGCCACATAAATTGGAACGTAGGAGGTTCTAAGTTTCTGATGATTCAAATTTTGAGTTCCTCTTCAATTTTGAATTATACAAAATTGATACTAATTATCATCCTATATATATTAGACTAAAGTTCTTATAGAGAGTCACACTTTAATGTACATGTATTATTTAATTATGTCATTACCACACTCCACGACTTCGCATTGAGAGCTATGAAGGCGGGCTTGATTCTTTTTCCTGGGCCAAACACGTGATCATGAGGAGCAATGAGACTCGAACATTGAAATTTGTCCAATTCTGATATCATGTTGAAATGCGTGACAGTTTCACCTACACATTGTTTGGATTGTTGTTACCCGTCGTATTGTTAGTTTACGTATAATGTTTGTTTTAATTGGTACTCGAATTTTGTTGTATTGTATTATTTAAACCCATTGTTAGGTGACCACGAAAAGACTCATTTTGTGTAACGACCGAGTTGGTGTGATTGCTTCGGTACATTAATATTATCTTCTCATTTGTCTTTTTTAAGCTCCCCCCCAAAAAGCGCATTTTTACATATTTTTCGTTGTTGCAGGAGATTGGGCACCTCTGTGGATGCATTAGTCCGTGAATTTGAGGGGCGATGGGAACCTAAAACGGGGCCTTATTCAAGGAAGTTGATGGAATTTTGCTGCTCGAAGGCCCTCACCGACTTATGCAGTAAGTTGGAGGAGACGTTAGTCAATGGTTCTTTTAGTCGGATCACGTTTGATATGATGCTAGCATGGCAAATGCCAAGTTCAGCTGATGAAGAGAGACATTCAGTTAATGTCCTTTGCTTTACTTTTTAATCCAACGACACTGTGCGTAGTACATCTTTGATTTTGTGTATCGTTTACTTTTAGCGTCAAATCATAAATATTTGATCTCAGTGTTTTTAATCCTAACGGTATGATGTATCCATTTCGTGTCTAAATATGCTATACCGACTCTTCTGTCATTTATCGTTTAAGGTAAGGAAGTTAAAGAAATTTGTGGCCCTGTTTCATGCAGAGGATTTTTGACCTGATGAAATGTGCTAATTTTGTGGTATATTTTTCCTTTATGTTACAGGAGTGCGTCGCAAAAGAAAAAGAAGAGAGGAAAGTAACTTGTAAAGTGCCTCGAGAACAAGATGACATTTCGTTGTTCTACTCGGATGTCATGCCGCTCCTTGTAAGAAACTTGTGTCATATCTTGGAATTTTCTTTTGTGACATTGTATTACTCGATAGACACTCGGATGTCTGATCAATTATCGCTTCAAATATTTCCTCTGTGCACGCCTCCTGATACGTGATAATATATTTCTTCTCTGTACCACTCGATTTAATATGATAGTAAGAAAAAAAATGAAGATAATAGAAATGAAGATAATAGCTACTTACATGACGTCGTCATGTTATACCTTAGATTCTTACAACTTTTGCGTTTTAGATTCTTATGACATTTACGTATTATTTGACAGGTTGACAATGAACCAGGTGTTGGAGAGGATGCATTCTTGTGGATGGGGACGCTAGTACATTTAATAGCCGATATTGTTAATGGGCGATTTACTTTCGAGACACTGACAGCATCTACAGAACATAGACTTCATTATCCCGCTTACGACATGTTTCTTAAAGAGATTGAAAAGTAATTCTCGTTTCCTGGTTTGCTTTCTTACTTGGGAGAAAAAATTAATGAAGTTGTTGGGGTCATTGACTGATTGATTGGTTCTCATTTATGATCGACTTCCAATGATTAGATGTGTGAAGCATTTGCAAACGCAAACGACCCCGACAGGCATGGAAATGGCGGACGATGAGTTCATACTACACGTGGAAGGAACTGCAAGTTCGCAGAGAGTAGTGCGCCACATCGGAGACATGAGTTGGCCCGGTATGTTTGTGTTGCCACGTGGCAGGGGATTATTCTAAGTGTGCTATAGTTACTAATGGACTTTTTATTTCTAGGTAGGCTGACGCTAACGAACTATGCCCTCTATTTTGAGGCATCCAGTGTTCTCACTTATAAAGAGGCTATTAAGCTTGATCTTTCGAAAGACGGTGAACAAAGTGTCAAGACAGCTGCCACAGGTCCATGGGGTGCTCCTCTCTTCGACAAAGCCATAGTTTATGAATCGTCTGAATTGTAAGTATTCTTAATGACTTCTAAATATGTTGCACCAGTAAGTCAAGTTCTCCGGGCTTTGTTCAAGGACTAAATTGCAAATTCATTTACTAGAGACATGAGGAAGAGGGTAATTGTCATCTCAAACACTTTAGGATATGTTGCTCGGACTCTCCGAAAATGTCGATGGGATCATGTTGGATCCTTTAAAGGTAATGCATTTTCCGGAGGATCCAAAATATGTGTGACGACGTTTTTGGAGAGTCCCAGCAACGTAACTTGAGGTTATCACCAATTCCAAGCCAACTTATTTGTGAAATTTCGTAGTTGATTACGGAGAAATATATTTTATGTGGCTTTTCAGATGTGCAAGATAATGATATAATGACGTGTTTTCCGTTTAGGGAAGAAGGGGTTGTCTTTGAATTTCCAGAAATGACAAGCTCAACAAGACGCGACCACTGGCTTTCTCTTGTGAAGGAAATTATGCTATTGCATAGGTTCTTACGGAAGTTCAATATAGATTCCCCATTGGAGTCGTGGGAAATGCACGCGAGGACAATACTAGGAATCATTAGGCTACATGCAGCTAGAGAAATGCTTAGGATATCACCTCCGGCTCCCAAGAACTTCCTAATTTTTGTCTTGCTCGATGAATTGCCGAAGGGAGATTACATAATTAAAGAGCTTGCTGAGAGTTTGAAGAAAGTTGACACTAAACACCCGTGTAGTGCTAGCTCGATCTTGAGGAGCCTTAATGTCTCCCAACTGTTTGTTCCCAGCGTAGACGTGAAAGAAATCACAAAAGAAATCAATGACGTCCCTACTTCACCAGTACAAGTCGACCATGTCTCGTCATTGGAGAGTGCTATTGATCAGTCGAGGGAGGAAGCTAAAGAAATTCAAATGGCTAAAGCTACGGTTGAGGAGCTGAAAGACGAAGGAATCAGCAATAGTATCCAGGTTCTTATGGTATGTTGCTACAAGACTCCGGATATAACAGCATTTAGAGTTATTGTAGTCCTATTTACGGGCATTATGCATCTCGTATTCCTAAATGAGAAGAGCTCTTGATATGTTTATGTACCTTTAGGCTGCATATCGATTGTGCTAAAGCATGTTTTATTTTTCCCTAGGGTCTGCTTAAACCACTAAAAAAGTTAGTTCCATATGTTCAAGAGGCGTTTACATGGGAAAGGCCGTTATCGAGTACCATTCTTGTGGTGACAACGATGGTTGTTATTTACAAGTGAGTTTCTTTATTCCTCGTATTTCACTTGCCTATTTTCGATTTCAAACAGTGAACTTCGATTGTTTTATTAAGTCGTGGAAAGCTAGCTAACGGATGCTTGTGAATGTAGCGAGTGGGTTGGCAAGGCAATAGCTGCTCTTTTAGTGGGAGTTGTCGCTACGATGATATGGCTTAGACGAAGGAGGATAGCAGATAAGGTCCGCAGAATAGTCGTCTATACTGGATCCGATCAGACGACGATGGAGAATATAGTGTCAGCGCAACAGGGTCTGAGAAGCGTCTACGACTTGATCCAGACGATGAATGTAACTATACTGAAAATTTGGTCAATATTGGTTTCAAAAGCTCCGAAGGTACGTCAATATGTCGTTTTTTCGCTTTATTTTTTGATTCAACTCCCTCTGTCCCTTGTTAACTTAGTAGGTAGTTGAAGCCAGTGGCACATGTATGTAGCATGCCTTTACCAGTTCAACGTAATCCAATATCTTTTACGTGACGATAACATATATGTGAACTTCTAAACTAAATCTCGAATATACGAGTTTAAGGTTGATATTCAATGCTAAAAACTTAATAGGCTGACTCCGTTGAATTTAAATCCTGAATCCGCTTCTGATGGCAGCATGCAGATATGGTAATGGTAGCATTAGTTGTTGCTGCGGTGATACTAGCCGTGGTTCCTTTTAAGTTTATTCTTATGGCGCTGGTGTCGTATGGCTTTGTGGCGGCATCAAAGATAGGGAAAAGCATGCAAAATGAGAAACGCAATAGGAGATTACAAGAGTGGTGGGACTCTATTCCTGTTGTTCCTGTAGATCTTGTAGACAAAATCGATCCCGATACATAATCTCGATGCCAATATGATCGCGGTTTGTTTCTTCGTTACAGTTATCGTCCTTCCATCAAATAATCGTGTTCGTTTTACAGTATCATCTGCTTTGGTGAATTGTATTGATGTTGGTTGTTATGGCAGGGTACGCTTCGTCGCTATAAAAAGGAAATAGGAACACTATATCAAGTGAAATGGCGTATTTCATTTATATATACGTGTTATACAGTTTTCTGGAACAACGGTTGGTGAATTTTTGTAGAACAATAAGCATCAGATGTATTATGCATGCTATAGTTTGAAATTAATTTATGTTCACAACTTATGTCTTATGATGAACAATTAATATTTAATACCATAAACATTTCTCTTAGCTTCTTATTTACACACTTATCTAAAAATGTGGTCATTTTGATGTAGTATGGGGTGTATATTCATGATATATACTACATCAGTAGACCGCCAAATTAGTATTAAAGGAAATTTACAATTAGTATAACAAGTAGAGCTAACAAATACCATTTCTTATAAATCACTGAAATGTTCTCAAACTTTCTGGAAAATGCAAATTTAGAAGTAATTTTACAGAAAGACTAATAACAAAAATAAATTAAAATGTTTACGTCGTAAAATGAAATACTTCAAAGAGAATCTTATAGAAATTCCTCTTTATTTGATTTGTTACAAAATCGACCATAGATCAATTCAGTGTTTCTTACTTGGCCTTTTACTTATTAATGAAAAGTCTATTTTTCATGTTATAATTCCCTTCTTTGCTTCCCTTTCCTTATCAAGAATGGAGTACTTGAGAGTTTGTTGGAAAATTTTGAAGATAGAAATTACAAAATACTTCATCAAATTAAAGATTTATAATAAATATAGTCATATTTTTTTGACATAAAATATTATCACAAATCATAAAAAAAAATGTATGATTATACAATATATCTTGCCAAACGTTTTAAAGAGTATATACTGATTTAAAGATTGAATATATCGTGATTATACATGAAACATACATTAATATATATGCCTATCACCATTCTAAAATATCTTAATTATATTTCATAGATATAGTTTGGATAATTACATTTTGTAACTATAGTTATGACAACGTTTGTATAATTCGTACAACATTTGTATACATTTGTATAATTTTCTATATAATTTGCATTTTTATATATTGTTTTTATATTTTACTATACAATTTTTGCACAAGCATTTGTATAATTTGCTATATAATTTACGGTGTTTGTATATTTCGCCATACAATTTGATTCGAGCACAATTTTTGTATAATCGTATGAATTATACAAAACTTAAACTGTAATTACAGGTAGATATTTTTTGCAAGCCATAAATAATTTAAATTATAACTATGTTAACTAATTAACTACTATATATTTATCAAAAGCTTAAATTAAGAAATCATAAGAATGGCCATCTAATTTCTTAAATTTTAAATTTTTTGGCTAAATTTCCTCAAGTTAGTTTTTCGAATGGAATTATTCCCCAACAACCTTTTTAACCTATTTGTCTTCTCATCTCAATATTCTTTGATAATATACTCTGTTCTCACCGAAATTTTTTTTCCATTTCTTCACTCTGTTGACCATGAAATCCAAAATCAAACAAGATTTAATTGATGAAAATCAAGAACTAATCGAAATCGAGAGGAGAATAATTGTAAAAATTTCAGACCCAGATGCTACAGAATCATCTTCAGATGATGAAAAACAAGAAAAAAGACCAAAGCTCGTTGTTCATGAGATTGTTCAAAAAAAGGTAAAGATTCAATCTTTTAAACTAAACAGCAAAAACCCATTAGATTTTTATCAATTTTCTGGTAAATTGCCTCCTGAGGTTCGAAAAAGGAAATGTGGAAAAATTCATGAAATGGCTATTTCTGCAAATCCGCCATTAATGGTGGATTCTCAGACCTCGGATTTATCGAAGGTAAAGACTCGTAAATTTTCTGGTAAATTGCCTCCTATGGTTAGATTGAGAAAAAATGGAAAATTTGCAACTGAGATTAAAAACCCATTTACAAAGAAAAGAATTTGGCTGGGTACTTTTAATACTCCTGAAGAGGCTTCTGAGGTTTATCAATCTAAGAAACTTGAGTTTCAGAAGAGGTTGGAAAAGGCTAAAAATGCAAATGTGAAAAAGGCTGTTTCTGCAAAATTTGAACTTGGGTCGTCTTCTTCGAGAAATCCGCCGTTAATGGTTGATTCTGGTCACACAGATTCATCAATTGAGTCAGTTGATCGATTGAAGAAGGCTAAAAATGCAAAAGGGGAAAAGGTTATTTCTGCAAAGTCTGTACTTGGTTCTTCTTCTAGTAATGCACTAGATGAGTTTGATGAGCAATTGAAAAAGTCTGTAAATGCAAAACTGGAAAAGGGTATTTCTGCAAACTCTGAACCTGTTTCTTCTTCCAGTGATCCACCATTAATAGTAGATGAGCAACTGAAGAAGGCTACAAATGCAAATGTGAAAAAGATTATTTCTGCAAAATCTGAACTTGGGTCTTCTTCTAGTGATCAAGTGGATGCACAAACCTCGGATTTATCGAATGGGGTTGAAGAAAGTGATGAAGAAATGTGGATGGGCCAGTGGATACAAATTTCAAGTGATCAAGAAGTTAAATTTTCGCAGAAATTGGGCGTTCCTGTTGTTGACAACTACGGTTTTTTGTTAGGTGAATTTAGCAAATTGGATGATCTTAGTATTTCTGTTTGAGACTTGCAGCAATTTTAGATAAGTAGGTCCATTTTGTGAATATTAACAATGCAAGTCAATGAATAAGTGTTCATATGCCATGGAATTTGTTCTTATGGCTAAAACTTTGAATGCATCAATGGAAATTTGTTCCTCAGATAGAAATTTGAGTTCGTCTCGTTTTTCGTAGATTATGTTATTATGATAGTCTCTCTTCTTTTTGATGAAATTTTCTGTTATGCTTGATCCCTTCCTACTTTGTATGAATTAAATGCTTATATACTTGTGTGTTTGCTATGTTGCTTGGACTTGTCAGATTCTCCAAAGTGCACTACTTATGGGGCATTTGACAAGCACCCTCCATGTTTTCTTTGGGGCTTGATAGTTGATGTCTCCTATTCTTCTGTCGGGATTTGGTGTAATCTATGGTTGCGAATGGAGTGTTGATGAGATGGAGTCTTGATTTGTGTGTCGAGAAGAATCATTTAGGCATTACAAGTCTAACGTTGGGAATTGAGGTATGTAACGGCTAAAACTCATCTTCGCCATTAAGGCATGACTTCCTACCACGTGCTTTCTCCATACGAGTATATAAACTCCTATGTCACGGAATAACATGTGTCATTTTTGAATAGTTCGAGTAACATATTGTGTTTGTATTTGTTTTTCAATCTTACATTTGCTTGATCCCTTCCTACTTAATACGAATTAAATGTTTAGATACTTGTTGTGTGTTTGCTATGTTGCTGAGACTTATTGGATTCTCCAAAATACACTACTTACGGGGTATTCAACAAGCAGCCTTCATGTCTTCTTTGGGGCTTGATGGATGATGTCTCCTAGTCTTCTGTCGGGACTTGATGTAATCTATGATTGTGGACGGAGTGTTGATGGGTTGGAGTCTCCGTTTGTGTGTCGAGAAAGAATCATTTTGACGTTACAAGTCTAACATTGGGAATTGAGGTATGTAACGGCTATAACTTATCTTCGCCATTAAGGCATGACTTCTGCCACGTCTTACTCTATATAAGTCTATAAATAAACTCGCTTTGTTTGTATTTATTTCTTGCACTTGGAAACTACTTGTGTTGGAGTCTCCGCCTCGCTCCGGATGTCCTTCAGTTTCTTTCAATTCAATCAAGCTCTTCTTGCCCCATATCATTGCTGGTCTGTCAATCCTTGCCAGTGTAGGAGCGCGGTGAAGATATTGCCAAGAATGGTTAGTAGTTTCTTTCACTCTGCTGCATTTCACTATTTCAGATCTGTTTTGGTGTGCCTGGATTGTTGCAAATGATCTTAACTTCATTTGACTTTCTTGAAAACACCTCTAAGTGAGACATACATAGATTTCGTTTGTGTTCATGTTGGCGATTTCCGATGTCAATTCGACGGGTCGTCCCCCCTTCCTACAGGTTCCCCACCAACCCAGTGACACACCAACCACGCCCCTTCTCTTTCTCTGATCATAAAGCCCCCTGATCCCTTTACTTGTCTTTCATCCCCGTGAATAAGTAAGACCCCGCTCTTTCGATTTGATTAAATCACTTTCCTCTTAGCCAGCAGCATGTATATGGTTTGGTTCTCAGATCTGTTGTTGCCAAGAGGCCTGGTTTGAGCTAGGGGCAGATCCATGTCCGAACCCCTCAACGAAAAATTATTTTGTTTATAAATGTTTTAAATTATTTTTCTTTGTGTATGTGTTAGATGTTGAACCCCCGTAGGCTTCTTCGTATGTTTACTTCTTTATACTTTGAACCCCTCGGTGCAAATCCTGGCTCTGCTAGTGGTTTGAGGTAAACTCCCAAGTTTAGCAACAGCAATTCTATGCCAATGTTGCCTTCTTTGTTATCTCCGCCGGTCCACAAGAATCCCTTGGACTCAAAAAGTTTGATCATCTTACTTTGCTGGTAATACAGATTTGTGACCAGTAAATTTGCCTTGAAATATAGTACTTAGAAGGCGTTCCGGGGTTCTATAGTTGGTCCGTGGTGAATCCTAGAGGCCAAAGGCATCCTTAGGGTGATCTCGTAGTGAGAAACCTAAGTATTTGAAACAAAGGGGAATTCTCACCCCCTATGTGTCATTCGGAAAAAAGACTTTCTGAATCTGAGTAAAAGAACTTGGGGTTCAAAAATTTGTCAGAATTCAAGAATAAAATCTACAATTATTTCCAATTATAATTATAACATTAAGAGGAACAATTTATACTATTTCATTGAGAAGTAAATCTTTGATTCAACAATTGTTATATCAATATATACGCTAAAAACAAGCTTGTAGCTTCCAATAGTTACAAAATTGCTAATTTTTTCTTATTATTACTAAAAATATACTGTAAGATCATCCAAAACACTAAATTCACCCAACAAAAACCCATAATTATCTACGATTGGAACTCCTAACTTATATGAAAACTTCACTTCTTTATCGTCTGAAACTTTCACCCAAGTCCCCTCAAACAATTGTTCATCACTGTCATTCTTGATTTCTTCTTCTTCCCTTGCAAAAAGTTCGCGTTTTTCTTCAACTTCACCTAATGAATTCGAATTCTTGAAATCACTCATCAACGATTCTTGCTCTTCCCCTACAAAAAGATTGCTTTTTTTTTCAACCCCATTTGATGAATTCGTCTTCTCAGCAACATCCATCAATGATTTTTGTTCAGATTCATCATTTGAAGAACATTCTTGATCAGAGTTCTTTAAAATCTGGCCCTTTTTTGCATTTTTAGCCATTACTAGTTCTTCGAACTCAACCTTTTTGGACTTGTAACTTTTGGAAGCTTCATCGGCAGTGACAAAAGTGCCCAACCAAATCATTTTTTTGTTAAATGGGTGTTTGATTTCAGCACAAAATTTTTCATTTTTTCTCTTTCGAACTCCAACGGGGTACAATCTAACAGAAGAATTCTTTAATGTTCTTTTATGAGATTTCATGATCAAAAATTTGAGAGTAAAGAAGGCTATTTCTGTAAGAGCAAAGTAGAAAAGAAAATTGAGATGTGAAGATATTGAGGCTAAGTTATAAATATATATAATGCAATTTTCCTATTCGTATTAGGAAAAGGATTTAATTTTTTGGCGAAAAAAAGAACACGTTTTATAGACAAAAAGGAAATATTTTAGTGTCTACATATTCAATTTATTAATGTCCTAATTTGATTATGAATATATTAAAATAATCTCCCAATTTGGTCCAGTATTAAATGACACCCAAATTAATTTTAACGTGTCTATCTTTATTTCATGAGTTTATATATTATTCAAAGTTGTATTATAAAAGGATTTTTAATCAATTATAAATAAATTTCTATAATAAGTATCTGTAGATTACCTAGCAAATATGATTAAGATAATCATTCAAGTTTTCTATTGGTTATTATGATATTTTTTAAGAAAATAGAATCTTGGAGCTTAAATGTTTTTCAAAATAAATGTATGTCCCAATTTTTTAATGAATAAAAAGTAGAAAGATATTAACTTTAATGTAAACTCAAACTAGATCTTTAATGTTTTCTATTATATGTATCTCAATTTTTTTAATAATAAATAAATAGGAGTAGAAATATATAAATTTTAATGTGAACTCAGAACAATTATAGTAATTGGTTCCAATTCGAAAAATATTAATTAATTTATAAAAGCAAGCAACTTATAGTAATTTGTTCCATTCCAAAATATAAATAATGAGTCACAACATGAGTATGATATAATCGAGATCCCAAAGCAAAGACCAAATATTAAGTAAAAATATAAAGAAAAAATAATAAGGATCAACTAAAATATACCTATTTTAGAAATTTATTTATAAATTACCTTTATATAAATATATTCTGATAATATTTTTTAACTCATTACTCATGATGAGATGAAGATAGACACTATAAAATTTGATATTTGGACTAAATTTGACAATTCTATCAAATTGGGAGATTTTAATATCTATTGTCAAATTAGGACTTTGATAAATTGCATATGTAGACAGACGACAGTCAAATAAAGGGACAAACACTGTAAATTCTCAATAAATATTTATTTGGAGAGTTTAATTAATTTCCTTTTTTCGTTTATAAAATGTGTCTTTGTTAAATTCTTTTCCTAATATAGGAAAATTGCATTATATATATAATCACAATTTAACCTTCATTTCATCTCATCCCAAATATTTTATTTCCTGCTCTATTCTTTAAGGAAATAACCCTTTTTTTCCTCTCAAATTTTTTATCATGAAATCCAATAAAAGAATATCAAAGAATTCTTCTATAAGATTGTACCTCGTTGGAGTTCGTTAAGGAAAAAATGAAAAATTTTGTTGGGTGAATTTAGCATTTTCTATGATCTCAATGTTTATGTGTAGTAATAAAATATTAATTTTGTAACTTTTGAGTTACAAGTTCTGTTTTTGGAAATTTATATTGTTATTATAATACAGCAATTATTGTAAAACCAATAATTTACTTCTCAATGAATAGTTTATTGATGTGAGGAAATTAAATTTCTTTTATTGAAGATTAGATGGTCTCAATGAAATTAAATTACGTAATTAGAATTCAAATTTCAGCTTCATGTGAGATCAATAAAAATTTACATTTTTTGTTTTGGTTATAAAAATTCCTTTATTTTTGAGACAAAAGAATTATAATCTATGATAAATTATTGCGTCAGTTTACAAAGAAAAGATGATTAGTTGGATTTATATATGTTTTGAATACATTGAAAATTTCAAAAGAAAATATTAAATCGACGACTAAAATTTTAGAAATTATTACAAATGTTAGATGAGAATCTAATATTTATATGTAAGATCGAAAAATATGACTCTATACATTAAATTTAACCTCATCCAAAAGGTTAATTTTTAAGGATTATATTTACTCAATTTTATAAATGTGGCTAAAATCTAAATAATGACGTAAAAAGCCCAAAAATTCCAATTGCCTTAGGCCCAATAAGATTTATCAGCCCAAGAGACATTTTTCTTTGTTTCCTTTGCCCCCTATATCATCTTCTATTGCTACTTATATTTGTGTACATGAAATAAGGTAGAAGGTTAGTAAGTAACGGTCATTATCTTTAGGATCGGAACTACATTATGCTTAGGTGGTTCATCTGAACTTTTTTTGGTGAAAAATTATACTTTATACATAGTTAAAATAATTAATTTATGTATATATAATAGATATTAAACCCCCTTCGACTAGTTCGTATATCTACTGCTTCAAATTTTAAATTTCCTTAGTGAAAATCCTGACTCTATCACTGATTATCTTGTTATCTATTCATATTAGTAGTCATAGCATTACTCCCGTAATTTTCCTATCATTCGATTTTTGTTACTATCAGTTGTTTTTTGTACTTAAATTATCGTATTAATTTTTATTATAGTTATTGTTCTGTTACTATATGTTTGTTTCTTGTGTTTTCTATCTTTTCTTTTGATTTATACTTCTTCTATCTCAATTATATTTGTATGACGATATTTGATGGGATACAAAATGTTAAGTGGATATGGCTCCCCACAGAGTAACATTGAAGCTCAATTAGTTCGAACTCATGTAATGTAGGATCTTATTTGAGAGGAAAATTTTCCTATCAAGAATTTTTTTATATCTAAGACTTGAATCTGAGATTTCTAATTAAGAAAGAGTTTTATCCATTGCATCACATTTTTCGTTGATTATTTTATGCTGAGTATAGGGTAAAGTAGGTAAGCTCATTCATTATTCATAGCAATTTTCAATTATTGTCCTTTCCTCATAGGGACCTTAATTTATAAATATTAGTAACATAATATAGCATTCCATCTTTAAGATGAGTTTGAATAAAGTGGATTTAACTATTCGTTGAAAAAATATACTATGTAATATAAATAGATCAAATAAACGTATATATTTTTTCTTTGTTATACAAGTTATAAAATTTTCTTAAAGTACGAAAAATTTCTAGGGAAACTATTATACATACTTTTAAATCCTCTTATTTAAATTTCTGACTTCATCATTTGATTAAAATTATCTAGCGTTGAGATATTTGCAATCTTTAAGAACAATAAACATGCTAAGGTAAAATGAATAATTTTACCTTAAAATTTTAAACAACAAATAATTTAATTATTTTTTAAAATTATAATACATAATTTGAGATCGAAAAACATATACATAAACAAAACTTGCCTATTTTAAATCAAAAGTAAAAATAGTCACTAGCTAGAGGGCAGCCAATTTATTGGATCGAAAGCAGCCAAAAATATTGTTTCCTATAAATAATTTGATGGAGGTAGGTCGAATAAATAAATGCATGTCCATATAGTTATTGCAGACCAAACTAAATGCTCTTATCAATAATATAGTACTTTCTTTGACTCGTAACATTAGTATATAATGAAAATTTTCAAATATATACGATAAATTAATTAATTTATAATAAATATAATTATGTTTTATTTATATAAAAAAATAGTTAGAAATTATAGTAAAAATACATGATTTTACAATATAGCTTGTCAAAAGACATAAAAAATATACACTGATTATATAATGTAAATTACTCATACATGAGTTATACATTGAATATAAATTATGATACTCTTAAAAATTGAATATAGTTTGACTATACACGAAATATATACTGATTATACATGTTTATACAGCGAATGACCCTTTTTTTATAATTATGTTGACTGAATTATAATTATTCGTATATAATTGTAAGGATTATTCCAAAATTCTTGATATTTTATGTCTCTAGTTTCTCTTTTGGTTAAGTGTTAACATCTTCATTCTACATTTATTGACATATAATGTGTGTCTTGATCAATTCGTCTGAAAGTAGATACTGAATATTGAATGAGAAACAAAATAAATTACTCCTGAACCTTTTTTAGCTATATATATCGCGACAACGGCAGAGTCATTCTTATCCCGATCTCAACGATATCAATCAAATATAAAATTATACTATATATGAAAATTATTTTTATGTAGATATACTGCTTGAGAGTCAAACTCAAAAGTTTTAATATAATATTTTTTATATTTTAAAATAAATTTTACATATTTAAAACCTACATAAAAATTACTATTAAATACAATATTTTGCGCTATAACAATCTCACTCAAATTACAGGAACCTACAAATATTAACACATTATACCAGGGTCCCTGGCCATGACCATATGTGCAAGTTTCCCCTTATGTGAAAACAAGTTAAAAAGTATATTATAATAATTAATTTCGACTCTCGAAATTTAATTGTCCTATCACAAAAGTGAAGAGTATAATAATTATATATAGTTGCATCAACTTTATTTCACATTAAATTATACAACGTACATTCCCATATTGTAACATAGAATTATATAAAGTATTAGACTAATTAAGAGAAAAGGAAAATGACATAGAAGCAAATTAAACAAAATAATACGCTTATATTTCCTCAACTCCACACAAATGAAATGAGGAAATTAAATTAGTTAATTAACTAAATTCTTGAATTAATTAAAGCCTAACAACATCTGGAATATGAACAGGATACCTATCGATGCAGTCAGCCCATGGATTATAATCATCTATCGGAGGACTTTTAATTGTTCTATTACACTTCCAAACAGCACTATTACACTTAAATCCACTTCCAAATGCAATTTGCCAGATTCTGTCACCTGTCGAGATACAATATAAAATAATAAAATAATCAAGCACGAATCAAAATCAAAATCAAAATCATAATATGATCATGTAATTCAGCGTTACCTTTCTTCATTCTCCCCTTTGCCTCAATGTAACTCATCTCGTACCATAGCGACGACGATGAGGTGTTACCGAATCGGTAAAGCGTCATCCGGGAGGCCTCGACATGCTCTGCCGATAGTTGTAGGTTGTTTTGCAGCTCATCGATCACCGCCCTATTGGAAAAATAAAATAGATTTTAGTCTTTTTATGTAAATAATTAGGAAGAAAAATTCGAGTGAATACCTTCCTCCAGCATGTATGCAGAAATGTTCAAAGGCTAATTTGAAATCCGGAATATAGGGTTTCAAGTTAGCCTTAAATAATTTTCGACGAATGAGTGTCACAAGGAAGAGAAGTTGTTCTGAAGCGGGTAGAACAAGTGGTCCAATAGTTGTAATATTTGATTTCAATGCGTCTCCTGCGACTTGCATGAGATCTATACACAAATTTATGCCTACTTTTCCTTCTGGATCTTCTTGTTGTTGTACACATCTAAAAGATTTATCATCGGCACCTTTGTGTGTTCTGACTGTGTGAACTAGACGGTACTTGGCCCATTTTCGGTCCGATTTTCGGTTGGACAAAAGTAGGGCTGCTCCTCCCATTCTAAATAGGCAATTTGTAAGCAACATCGATCTCTCTTTACCTAGACAACAGCAGATCCAAGATTTGAATTTTATAACTATATATGACTGAATTTTGCATAGTTGAACTTGAAATTTACAATATTCATGCTCATTTAGTAAATTTCGTGTTGAGTCAAATACTGCTACATAATTAAATGGAAGAAGTACAACCCAAAAGCATTTGACTCGTTTAGTTTCAAAATGTGTATATGATGTATAAATAGTATATACTTTATACTACATATACATATCTATAAACATAAGAATACACATTATATACAGTCGACGTGTATAAACAGCGTATATTTCGGCCTTTGATAAACTAGATGATCGAAGGGTATGAACTTCAGATTCAGTGGAGTAAACTTTAATTTTGAAAAAGTAAATATTGTAAACTTTAATTTTCAAAAAGTAAATAAATATATGTTTACCTAAATAGCCATTTGGTGTGAGAATCTCAGTGCTAATGACCACAGCATTTGAATTAGGGTATATTTGAAGTATATCACGAGCTAAATCAATTGATATTACTCCTGCACTGCAGCCCATTCCAGATAAATTAAAACTCTTTATATTACTCCTCAATTTATACTTGTTTATAACCATAGCCGAAAGTGAAGGAGTTGGCGAAAAGAGGCTACAATTGACAATAAGGACATCAATGTCTTTAGGTTTTAGCCCCGTTTTCGCCAAAAGTGCATCCATAGCCGAAAATATAACAAGTTCAGCCTCTTCTCTAGCCAAATCCATAGTAGGGGTTGGTGGAATATAATGCATCGCGGGTGGCAATGCTGTTTCTTCACTAAGACCAGAACGTTCAAGGATTTTCATCTGAAAACGCACGCTTTTAGGTTCAGTAGGCAAAATAAGACTCGTGTGTTCCATAAAAGATGCAAATGGGATACGACATGTCATAGGAGGGCGAAAACAGGCGTAATCTACTAAGTATATGGTTCTTGAACGCGACATTATGTAACATGTTGTTACATAAGTTATAAGGAATAATGAACAAACTATGTGAATTGAAGTGAGGGAAAGTGAGTTGTAAAAATCGAGGAGTTCATTTGGGCTTGATTGAAGAAGTTGAATTAGAATTGTGAGCATGATTGGTACCAAAAAGAAAGTTAAAATGTTGTTCACTAAGTATTGGTAACCTAATTTGACATACTTTACCTTTACTGAATGAGAATTTTCAGGCATATTTGAAAGATGAATTTTTTTTTCTTTCTTTTTTTAGAAGAAGGAAGAAATAATTGGTATGTTTCACTACAAAGAGTTAGAGGCATGAATAAAGTGGAGATTTAAAGACTAGATATAGAGTGGAGAATTTAATGTTATGGCCATTGGCAGATGGTATGATTTAAATGATAGCCAACTTTTTGGTGGCACACTTTATAAGTTTTGTCCTAATCTAGCCACCTGTCACTGGTACAAGGTGACTTATGAATCTGGACCATATGTATAATATATGTATAGGCGATAGCCCGTGATTAAAACTGTCAACATACTAGGATCGGAATGTGAATCGTTATCGCCCTTCTCGATGAGACGAAGGAGATATGAATTCTAGTTAAACGGATCGGGCTTGGCTTGACCTTATGTTCTCTGAGGTCGGCAGTCAATCACTGTTTTGTGATATTTACTAAAAAGAATTGATTATTTATTACCATATTTAATTCATGTTAATAGTAAAATATATTGTATCCATGTGGATAATCCATAACAAATGTATTCATTCGCGTATAGTATTTTTATAGTTGAATACATTGTTTCTGTACAGATAAAAATAGTGAAATACAAGATGTTTATATCGTGATTAGACAAGATATGATACAATTCCAGCTTATCGGAAACATGACCTTAAAGTGAAATATTACGAAAGACATAAATTAAAATAGATGATTAGTTAAATTATCGAGAATTGTCTTAGTTATATCTTTATATATATAAGCAATCTAGATAGTCGTGTCCTAATCTAGCTACTTTTTTATTGCTCTTAACGTCTATTTAAATTAATTTATTTTAAATATTTTTAAATTAAAATAATTTTAAATTTACCATCATCCGTCTTATAAGTCAAAAACTCATCCAAACGAAACATAATAAAGAGGATATACATACAGCTTTTAAAATATAGGGGACTCAAACTTAATTAAAATAACTTTCTTCAATCTATTTGTCTGACCATGTGGGCTCCACTTGATTTTATATTTCTATTCCTAGATATTTTATTTTATAAATAATATATTTTACGGAAAATACAAAACAAAAAAGATTGGTTGTTTTATTTATTTTGAGTTTATATTTGTGCGTGATCAAAATGAAAAAAAATAAAATTTTAACATTTCAATTATATAAGTTCGAATTTCTAATACAAAATTGTGTTGAATACATTATTTATATTTCGGTTTTAACTTATAATAACATGTATAAATTATATAAAATATTTTATAATATAGCTTTGTACTGCCATATTTTTGAAGGTTATGTATTCTTAAACCCCAAATCTTTTTTCTTTTCATGTTTTAGTTTAAAAAATACTTTGGTTAAGTATAAATTAAAATAAAATTTCATGATTTCAATATTTAAATCATGTAGAGTAATTATATTAGTAGGATGACACGTGTATAAAATTAGGTTTAAAATTATAACTTCAGATGGGTCCCCCTCTTTTATTTAAATTAATAATAAAGCTTAGTATGGTGATTATAGTTTGAAAAAATAAATGAGCAATTAAGAAGGAATATATGGACCAATAAGGAAAAAGAAAATTTATATTAAGTTAAATATCAAATTAAAGTGGTCCTTAGACAAGAAAACAAGATAATCAATTGGTACGATTAAAAGGTATTAAATGGGCTTTATGTCAAAGTCGCACAACGGAGTGTATATACACTATGGTCTATACGTGCGCGATTATTTTTTTTGACTATCGAAAAATCTATCTGTGACTCATCCTTTGGATCAATTATAGACTTTAAAACTCGATGGACAATGCATCCGCTCTTCTACCCTTCTCCACTTAAATATCAAATTTCGTTTTGCATGATGCAGGGCTTGAATTTGTGACCTCAGGCACAAATTCTCCACCCTTTGTCACTTTGAGCTAGGCCTTCGGGGCATGATTGCCATAAATTTTGTTTCTCTCCTTTCATATGAAGATATTATTTGAAAATTCAATCAGTCAAAATATAAGAATATTATATTATTATTATTGTTGTTGTTGCCGTCGAGCATAGAAAGTGTTGAATATTATTTTTATTTTATCAGAAAAGTTTGGCTTAACTCCTTGATATTCATAAGAGAAAAAGATAACACGAAGATAATTAGTTATAAAGTGACCGTTCAAATCAAGTTGTTTTTGGGAAGGAAAATAATGATGGTCCACTTACATATCAGGGCGCCTCAAGCACACTAATGGTCTGAGGCGAAAATCAAATAGAGGTCTTAAACTTAAAAAAAATAAATTTATATATTTATAATTTTATTCTTCTATCTCTTTGAAATGCAGAATTGATGTGTTAAATTTATTTTAATAATTCTTTCTTTTTATACGATATAAATAATTTTTTGTGTAAATAATAGTATTTACATAGTATTTTTTCCTAAAAAAAATCTATAACATATTATTACTACAATAAAAATTAAGGCCCCTCAAATTTAGGAGCCTAAGACGCTTACCTTTTTTTTAACACTGTCGAGCCACCTCATCCAATAAAAACTTAAAACAATGCATGTGTTTTCTTCATGGACTTAATTGAGACATTACAATTTATCCTACTAACCACGAAAAGTTAATGCAAATTAATAGGTCCTTCAATTATCCCATACATTATTGATTTCCATCAATCTTGGATGGAGCCAAAGACTCACTATTTTTTGACTTTGAAGTATGATGAAATAAAGCAAAATGACTCTTTAAACTGTCTGCGCTTCTTTCAATTGTGAAGTAGCAGTTAGTCAATGCAACTTTCGACGCTCATCGTGGGTAATCCAGAAACAGTCGCGCTATGTTTTTAAACATAAAGGTCAGGTTGCATATATCCGACCTCTCTTTACCTCGCAATGGACGAGAGCCTTTGAGGGGTAATGTTGTTGTTGCTGTAATATCATGATAATATCTTTGATCTTTAGTTAGGACTCTATCATACATATGCACCACAAAAGCCACTTGAAACAATCATAAGGTGGGAGAGGTAAGAGTAAGAAATGGCACTATATTATAAACTATATAGTTAACTTTAAAAATGTGAAAGAACTTGAACATCGAAATAAAAACTTTAAGATAACGGATGGAATTGTGTCCAACAAAATTATAAATCCTTACATAATTAATCTTTAATAACAAGTAGATTTTTCTAACACCCTCAACCAATTCTAAAGTTTTTACGTGGACGTGAGATAATGTTTTGCGTATTTTTTCTTTGTATTATTTTTTGAAAAAAAGTAGAGAGAGAATACTCGATAAGATTAGATGAGGACTTATATGAGGCTTTATAGGTTTGTAGCAATGTTAATAAGTCATTTACGTGTTTGTCTCTATTTTGTGTTGATATTTAATTATTTACTTCACATAATAAATATAATAATTTCTTTGTTGGGACATAAATTTATTATTTTTCGTATTATAATATTTCATAAATTATGCCAGATATGCTTTCGCTCCAATAATATAGACAAACGTGTGTTTCATCCGAACCTCTTTCAGTAAAAATTACGTTATAAGCTTAAAATTAATTTTTATATATTTATAGAGATGTTTAATCTTTTTTGACTTCTTCTTCTGTTTACTTCTTCATAATTTTAAATTTTTATTGTGAAAATTCTGATTTCGCGATTAATATTGAGTGGAATCAGTTATTTCCATAAGGGTCTATACCACCATCGTAGCCAACAAAACATCAACTACCTTTGCCAACTATTAACCATACACCTAACTTTCAAGTTCTAATTCATTATTATCTCACAAATGTATTTTTAATACGTAAACTTGTGATTAAAAAAATAAATAAATTTGTTGCATGGCTTCTAATTTAATTTGAAATTCACAAACTTTAATTATTTAAATATAAATTGCTATAAAATTCAATCCAAAGGTGGTTGTTTTTGTTTGGTGATCACCTCCTCGAAGCTACTCGAAAATATATCAACTAAACGTATTGTTAAAATATTTAAAGATTTATGGATTTTAATACACCATAATTTTTTTGAAGGAGAACTCATAGTAGCTGCAATCTCTCTTACAGCCTTTGTCTTTTCGATGAACATTTTGTATGCACTGTGTAAACCTGTGCAATCACTCGTAAATCACACAGAAAATATAAACCGTACTAGCTAAACCCTATGCGACGAGCTAGATTGAGGGGGTTGAAACCGCGACCTGCCTCATAGAGCCTCCCCTCAAACCAACTCAACCGCACCCGAAGATGCTACAAAATTTATTAATTAACCATTTGAGTTTATGAGTTTGAAGTTTAATAAATTTCTTACCACAAATATATTTAAGATCTGAGTTAAAACTACTTTGAATCCCTTGACTTCTTCTGAAATCGTCCATAATAAAAAAATTTATCACTCCGATTAATTCATTTTATATGACATTATTTGATCGAAATTAAAGCTTATTACTCCTATAAGAAAAATAAAAAGCACTCCATAACATTCCAAAAATTAAATGCCCATATAATCTTCTTGTCGTAAACAAATCAGTGACCTTGGAAGTAAAAAAATGAATGCTAAAATTAAATAGCTTCTTAATATTGAAAGATGTCAATCTTTTTTCAATAGGCTAAAAAGAGAAAATAATAAATATTATAGAAGAAGAAAAAAATGGTAAAAAAAAAGCCTAGAAGAAACGCGTTATAATTAAGTCATAAATAAAATAAACATATACAGTATATATTAATTAACTGCATGATTTCAATGATGGATTGGATTAGCCTCAGCAGTCACGTCACATGTGTTTCGATCACTTCATAACTTAAAATGAGCATTTATTTTATTTAACAAGGAACTTATCTGTTTCATTCAATTATTTGAATCGTAAGCAATCAAAGACTTGTTACTTTAGTCAAAAAAGGAGGGGAATTCGGATAACAAGGAACTTATCTACTACATCCATCAGTTCGGGGTTCAGGCAAGTCACACATGTAATACTTTGGCCAAGAAAGGTGAGGGCATTCAGTCGTGGCAGAGCCAACATTTTTGTCAAGAGTATTCATACTTTTAGAACATACATGGGTGATTTTATCCAGGGTGTCAACAATTGATATATAAATCAAAATATCTATTTCCAACGAAAGGTGTTCATCAAAACACCCTTGGTTGAATGTAACTCTGCCTTTAGACCATTGAGGTAATTGTACTAATTAATAAGTATATGATCAAAATTATGATAAAACCAACCAACTTTGATTTAGTCAAAACAACTTGATAGTAATATTTTCCCTTGTCAAATAATGTTATGTCAGATACTAAAACGGGCAAGACTTGAAGAGTGAGCGTTGGCCGTTGGCTACCAATCTGTCATTTTTTTTTTCTATAAGATAAGGTCATTTTTGCCTTTAAATGTCTCCTATAATCTCACACTCTCCATATATTCGTCGAGGAGGTGACATTCTTAAATGAAGTCTATCTGAATCACATTAACACTTCTTGTAAACTTTCATAATACTATCTATCAATCTTAAAGACAAATATGCCTCAAGCTGAGAGATCAGTTAAGCTCAAGTTTGCAAAACTTGGGTACCAATATGTTATGAATCACTTCTTGACATGTCTATTGGTGCCCATAATGGCTATGGTTTTTGTTCAAGCTAGTCAATTAGGCCCTGAGGGAATTTCCAATCTTTGGAATTCCATTCAGTTTGATTTCACCAAAACACTCTGTTCATCTTTAGTTGTCATCTTCGTGTCCATTTTATACTTCATGTCAAGGCCTCGAGGGGTTTACCTCGTCGATTATGCATGTTACAAGCCACCTGTGTCGTGTCGCGTGCCCTTTTCAATGTTCATGGAGCATTCGCGAATCATACTTAGTTCAGAGCCAAAGAGTGTTGAATTCCAAATGAGGATTCTTGAGAGGTCTGGTT
>JAPFFP010000088.1:4617916-4645098 GCA_026153255.1 Solanum medicagineum
CCCTCCCCAAACCCCACTTGTGGGGATACACGGGGTATTATGTTGTGAAAATTTCAATAGAAGCTCAACTAGGATACTTCTCGCTAGTAAAATGAATCAGTAGGAATTACACACATCCAAAGTCTAGACAACAACTTGGCAAGCGATATGATTTGAAAACCAAATTGAACTCCATTTATGCATTTTTCAAGAAAGCTTATTACATAGTCTAGACATGTAATTACAATGAGTTACACTCAAATAATGGCTATTCCAACCAAGAAATGAACTAATATGCAGTTCAAGTCTACACATAATATAACAGAACTCTCCTACACCTTCTTTACTGTTTTGCTAATTACAATAACACTACAGTAACAGTAAGACTCCACGGCATACATCATACAGAAAAAATAGCACAAACTTGGTATTATCGAATCCCTAGAAAAACACAGACACTAATCAGGTTCCTCAGAGAACTGATTCTATAACCAAAACCTAAAATCGCAAGCAAAGTCTGTCACTCTAATACTCAGTGAAATTAACTAATTAATTGAACACAAGCAAATTATTTCGTGTTCATGCGCCATTCCACACAAAAGAAAAGCTTAATTACACTAGCTAATTTCTAAATTTCATCACATCTACTAAAAAGCAACTTATAATTCTAAGAAATCTGCACAAAACAAACCGATTATATTCTCATCCTCCGCCGCCACAACCACAACCGGCAAACAAAAATCCGAGCATGCAATGTAAACGGATTCTGTTTTTCAATACAACAAGTAATACAGATTGAAGATTTGAAACTGACGGAGAGAAGGATTACCGGTACCGGAGAGATCCAGCTACTTCTTCGACGGCGATGAAGCTCGGCGGAGAAGTATGGGCTAATTATGAATAGGAAAAAGTGCCTTTAATGGGCCGAACGAATAATTACCGGGTCCGGGTTACATGCACGGATACCCGATTTTGGGACACTTATTTAACGTATAGCCAACCTGCGTGTATTTTTACAAATTTAGTCAATTTATATTCAACGTCTAAAATATTCCTGTCGTTTCACTTTTACTTATTACTATTTTATTTTTTGAGGTTAATTTGATTAAATTTTAAAACTAAATTAAATTATTTCAATTTAATATTCAAAATTTTGATTGTTGAAAATTATATAAAAAATGTTATAAGTTGCAACTCATCTCATATTAATATGACGAAAAATACATCTTAAAAAGTTGATCAAAGTTCATATAGTTTGACATTAATAAATGACACAGTGACTAATAAAAGTAAATAGAGGGGCAGTGTCATAGCCACATATAATCCAAGATGACCAATTAGACACCTTAATATTCTATATTCATATTGAAGCTCAACAAAATTCGAATTAGCACATTCCAACAAACGAGATTCCACACCCAGAGCTTCAACTTGAAATTTTTAATTGAAGATGAAAAAGAATCTACGTGTCCACGACAACTCGTAACGGAGTAAAAAAATGGCAAGTGACGTGGCAAGTCTTCTTATGTGGTCCAATGAGTCTTTGGTTATAAGATCAAGAATATACTTTTGGGCTTTGATCCAAAAACATTGTGGGCTTATCTAATTTTCCAATATGGGCTTATCATGTGCATCATAAGAGAACAAAGACACTGATTTATGGTCCCAAAAGGGACCACATATTTCTAGGAATTTCCTAAAATGGACCCACATTGTTAGGGCCCATTTCCAGCATGGGTAACTAGACCCATTAATGAGACATCAGTTGTATTATTATTTTAAAATAAATAAAATAAAATATTGTTGCAAAAATAATAACTGAAAAAAAATCTATGATGTTAACTTATCAATTGCACTTTTTCAGGGGCTACTTGGTCTATAAATTTTGTAGATCTTTAAAAATACTACTGTTTGAGTTGTACTTGTTCTTACATTCCAAAAATTTTTCTGAAAAAAATAAAAATATTATAGTTATAAGTATTATAAATATATGTCCTCTGATGTATGAGGTTTTAAAGTCTCTACATACTGACTTTAGTAAATTCTTACCTTTATATCTACCGAATGTCCATTTAAAACCCTTAGAATTAGGGAAACCGACCTGGAAAGCAACACCCTGGTCTGACAGCCTTGTAGGTCGTTTTCCCTCGGCGAGAGAGAAGTATACTAAAATGTTTTTTCTATTAGACGAAGGTGTTGATCGGCCAGTGAAATTCCAGCCAAGTGGGGAGATTGAGAGATATAAAGCAAGGTTAGTGGCAAGAGGATTCACACAAACCAAATTCAAGTTAGTTTCACAGATGAATTTGAAAAGAATAAAGTGTACACAAATAGACCAAATAAATTTAGATTCAATTATTAAAATATTTTTTGAATAAAATTCGTGATCAAATTTATACGAATCTAAATTCAAAATGACAATACTTTAACGGTTGGACCAGAACAATGCATATGAGAATTTTATATGATATAACATTAACAACAGTAAAAAGAAAAGTCATTATCAAAGCCGTGACACTTGACATGCTTGTCTATAATAGATTTACAACTTTATGTATATTTTAGACGGTGAGATTTACATATCAAACTTATCACTTTCATGTTTTATATATATATTATTTCATTAGTAAAATGAATTTTGTATGTAACTCAAATTTAAAAATTGTAAAAAATTCAAATCATATAAAAAGTCAGATTTCTCTTATCGCTCCAATGTGGGACTCAATATTAAATATAAGAAGACGGAAGAGATAAAATATGTGTTTGATATGTCGAAAATCATTTTTCATCAAGAATTAAAAAGAAAAATCAAAAAAATCATTTTCTGATGTGATTGATCGAGTTCTGTTTGTTTTTCCAAACATTGTTTAAGTTTATCATTTAATCTCATATAAATTGATAAGAAGACACAATGGATAATTGTGTGTTTGATATGATGAAAATTATTTTCACAAAAATTTGATATGACTATTCTTGTATGTTTACTTTTCCCAACACCATTTTATCTTTTATTTCGCATTAAATTGAAGAAAAGTACATTATATTTAATATGAGTTTGATATGATAAAAGTCATTTTTTCTCAATTTTTTCTTTCATGAAAGTCACTTTCTAATATAAAAACAGATCGATTTCATATTTGTTTTTCCAAGCATGGTTATCTTATAATGCCAAATTAAATTAATGACATACATAGACAAATATAGAAGAAGACATAAAAGTCAATTCACAACCATCTTTTATTCTGCTATGTTTAACCTAAATTATACGTTATTTCATTTTTATCTTGCATTTATATTGTTTGTCCATTTCAAAATTGTTATGAGTTGGCTTAAACCCGAATTGTCTTCATAGAGATTTAATGGTGAACAACTGCCTAAAAAAATATTTACATACTCAAATTTTAATTTGCGAATGTGACATATTTTTGTAGAATTGACTTTTTTATATGGTTACTTAATTATTAAAAATAAATTAAAGAAGAATGACTTTTTGGTATAATAATATTAGTTAAGTGATCATTAGAGAAATGATATCGTCTTTGTAAGTAGGTTGGAGAGAATACATAAATGGTAACCTTATTTTTATTTCTACTAATTCTTTTATATGTTTAGCAATGTAATTTCACGAACTCTAAGCATATTTTGAATGTAATCATCATAATTATAATTATCTTTTAAGTGACTCAATTACGTGAAAAAAAAAAGTTTACATTTTCAATAGATTAAAGAAAAAAGAGTTAGCAATGAGGATATATATGGAACTTAATATATTGTTACATATATATATATTCTAGGCTAGGGCCATGTCTTTAACAACGGATTTTAACAGAATAATCATGTCATAGTTTTGAAGCAATAACAATTATTCTGATTATCATCGAAGACATGATCATAAATAAAAGAAAATAAAAATTGAAGATTAAAATAGAAAATTAGTAGGTAATCTAAGGTTATCTATTTTTTTTTATAGTATCGCTCTTGTACTATCTTATTCTTCAGTTATCATATCATTTATTGCTAAAATAATTTTTTCCTCCATTTAATTTTACTTGTCTTATTCACTAATATATTGCCGTTTTATATTATTTTTTAGAAGTTTTGCATAAGTCGACTATCCATCGAAAACAATATTTCTATCTTTAGTTACATGCTCACTATCTTTTTTAGAATTGAAAATAACTTCTACTCCATATCCTAATAAGATAGATATAAGTTACGCACACATTATCTTTCTGAGAATTTACTTATAAATCGACAGTTCATTGAAGATAATTTCTCCATTTTCACGAGGTAAAGATAAATTATATGCGCATTATCTTTTTCAAACTTAAAAACCATTATTCTCCGCCACGTAACCTCCGAAGCGGGCCCAAGGAAGAGAAGATAAGGGTCATATGGGATGTGTGAAGGAAATTAGAAGTACAAAAACTAAGATGATTTTTCCTTTAGCTCTTTTGCAAAATTGAATGAGAGACAATGGCTTCTTCTACCTCCATTTCTCTCTCCTTCCTTGTAATTAACCCTAAGTCACCTCTTTTTCCTCCTCAAAATCAATCAATTTCACAAATTCCATCCACTAGAAACTTCCATCCTCACAAAATTCACCGCCCAAATCTACCAATTTCATCTAAAATCACCCGAAATCGGGGAATTTCCGCTGTTTCGGAGTTATCAGAAGTGAACCCAGCTGAAACGGCGGATCAAATTGTTTCTTCCACCGGTGATGAAGGAGTTTCCGTCGTCATTCAATTGCTTTTGTTCGTTGCTTTCCTCGGATTATCCGTTCTCACGGTCGGAGTAATCTACATTGCCGTTACGGATTTTTTGCAGAAGCGAGAGAAGGAAAAATTTGAGAAAGAAGAAGCCGCGAAGAAGAAGAAGAGCGGCCGGAAGGGGAAAATCGCCGCTAGAGCTAGAGGTGGCCCGAGAGGATTCGGACAAAAAGTCGAGGAAAGTGAAGATGAGTAGGCATGACAATGAGGCGGGATTAAAAGAATTACAATGCGGGTTTAATTTGAACTCGTATGAGCTTCAATTCGATCCGTTCATTTTTTTTTGGTTAGATTGTAATTTGTAGCATTTACACTACTACTAAGTTGTAATATTTATTTGTGAAAGTGAAGGAGAAGTTAATTGAACGTGAAATTAAGATATCAATTTTATGAATTTTAAATTTTACAAATATATTATTTAAATAAAATTTATTAAATTTGACTTATCAACATATAAACTACTAGCTTCGATCACACAATTTTTGAATTGATAATATTCACGTGCATTTTCTATTCCTTTATTGTGTAGTTCATATTATAAAAAAGAGAGCACAAAAAGAAAAACGTAGTGGAATTTAAATGAATATAGAATTTTTAGTTCATTTTTTATGTAATTTCCCTCTATCACATATTTAAAATATATTATGTATTTTTACGAAATAATTATAATTTATCGCAAAATCACATTATTATTATTTTATGATATAAATATAATCTTTTTATGTATTCTAAATAAATACTTTGAAAATCAAATAGCATGATCAAACAAAGGATGAAAGAGAAAAAATAATTATTTAAGAAATTAATTTTCTTGTTTGTCGAAGATATAACTTTAAATTTGAACTCACTATAATATTTATCATCATGTAATAAAATACACACAACTCACCCATGGTTAAGAAATCAATAATGAACTAGTTAATGGTTTTTAAAATTTTTATTTGGTGTTCGATTTATATTAAAGTCTAATGATATAAATTTGCATCTTATAAGGTCTTTACTAGATTTTTTTTTAATATGTTCAACGTCTCTATCAAAATTTTTTTACATTCGTCTGAAATTCGAGAGCTCACAATCTTATGCCTTTTCATATTTGATTCTTTATTTACATTTAAATGCAAATAATAAATTCGAGAGCTCACAATCTTATGCCTTTTAACATTTGATTCTTTATTTACATTTAAATACAAATAATAAACAATTATATTAACCACTAATCTTATGCCTTTTAACATTTGATTCTTTACATTTAAATACAAATAATAAACAATTATATTAATCACTAACGAAAAATAATTTTAAAATATTTTTCTTCTTAATTTCTTTCCATTGAATGAGTCTTTAAATCTTATCCCATTATCCATTTAATTTGTAATCCACTTAATTTATCCAAACTTTTTTTACTTCAATCATAGGCAATGGCATGTTGCCACGTACATTTTTTAAGTTTAGAAAAAGTCCATGTGAGAATGGACTTTAGAACAATAAAGTAGTCTGGGTATTCATATTGGCGCAATAACTCATTAGATTATTTTAAAAATTAGTCCCTTGTTTTCATTAAAATATTTTTTTTGTGAATTTTTAAATAGATATTTTTAATTATTTAATACTACCATCGTTTAACTTATGAATAAATTTAGATAATTAAATTAATTCATGAATTAAAGAGTGAAGTTGTTTAAATATCCTATGCTACTTGGACTAATATATATATATATATATATATAAAAAAAATAAGTAGTAGATTTTCATAATTAAATTAGAAAATAAATTATTGCATATAGTATAATTAGTGGGTAAGAATTGAGATTATTTAGAGCCTCAAATTGAGATGCTGCTCACGGCAGTGTTATTCATTGTGCACTTCTGCCAGTGCTTTTGGATTCAAAGAGAAATTGGGCACTTTCGCCAGTGCTTATGGTTCTTTATTAGTCAAATTCACTACTGTAGGGTACGGTTCCTGATATATGTGTGCGCGTATATAGATTTTATTATATGAATATATCTAGATTTATGATGTTGGAAAAAATTGAGACTTAATTTAAGGTTTGAAATTTAGGAATTTAATCATAGATTTAGTTGAGTTTTGAATTGGACTAGACACATAGTAATATGGGTGTCACTAGACTCCTTACGATATGTATATTTCATTCTTGATAGAGAATTCTCATTTTGGGAGTTGAATTCAAGATTCGTCTATTCGGTAGAAGTGTTCGAGTGCGGTTATGGCATTGAGGTAGGTTCAGCTATCCTTCTTTGAGATTGGGATTGAGTTATTGAATATCCTTATGTTGTAATTTATGGGATGGGATCGTATGATATGTTGGGTTAATAATGCTTATTGTGATGCTAGTGTGAAGGTCTTGATTGTCTATGTGTTGTTTAGAGTGCATGTGAATCCTAAATTGAGAATTTTATATCTATTGTGCTTATTGAGAGGATTATTGCTTCTATAATTGTGTATTGATTGCATGCATCCTCATGCTACATGTCATGACATTTTGAGAAGTTGGGAATGGTGATTCGTATCACGAGTCCTTGACTACGAGCACTTGGGTGACAAGGTAGTTGATACATTGAGATTATTATCATGAGTCCTTGACCACGAGCACTTGGGTGGAAAGGTAGTTGATATATTGTTATTGAGGTATATTGCCTGCGAGGTCCATATAAGTCCCCTTAGTCTATGGAGCCTTAGCTCGACGGGGATGTATACGACAGGCTGTGCGACGGTCATGATACCACCTTGCATTGCATGATTGCATACCATTTTATTATACTACTTGCGGTTGTTTTGGATTGGCTTATGTAAGATTATATATTTACTTTATTTGCGCTGTTCTATACGAATTGGCGGCATCGATGTTGGGCTGGTTTTTCTACTGCAGGTGGAAGCGTTCCTAGGTTATTTCATAGTTTATTCAATTTCTGATTCCAATCGGTTAAATCTACTAGGTACATATTATGTGTACTCACCCCTACTTCTTTTTCTCCCACAGATTCTCGTCAGGATTATCCTCGTGGTAGTTGGTTTGCTCGTACACTTGGCTCATACCAGATCTAGTGGTGAGACTCAGGGCTTCGAGTTTCCATTGGATTCTATCTTAGTTATTTGGTCTTTAGTTTTATTTGAAAATAGAGGGACACTTATTTCACTAGTTTCGTTATTAGATGCTCTTTATACTCATGACACAAGATTCTGGATATGATTTTCATGTAGAGACTATTTATCTATTGGGTTTGCATTCTTTTAGTGTACTTTATCTCTGGGGTTGAAATTTAAGTAGTTCTTTAGTCATGACCTCGATTTGGATCGTGACAATTGGACGCCGACTAAATTTGAATTTGTGTCGGAAAGTCTCATATTAGGGGTAAAGTGCTCCCAAACAAAAGTAACTTCGTACCAGGAATACTCCAATCCGAGATTTCTGATTAAGAGTAAAGGAATACTTACCACTCCACCATAACTCTAAAGATGATATTTCTAATAAGTTTCTTTTTTTTTCAAAATTTTAAATTTGAAACTTAGTTAAAATAGGAGAAATTTCAATGGCCGCACCAAAATTTAGGATAATTCCATGTGAGAATTATTAGTAAGAACTACATATTTCCACATCAGACTTATCCACTTTTATATTCGTTTTTTTCTAAAACATTATTTTAAACTTTTTAATTCCGTAATAAATTGAAGAAGACACAACAGATAAATGTGCGCCTGACATGACGGAAATTATTTTTTATGAATTTTCTTCACCAAAAAATGTCATTCCTTGTGAGACTTATCAATTTTATGTTTGTTTTTTCTCAATATTATCTCATTTTTAAAATTTTGATATTTGTTATAAATAAAAATAAAATTTGAATCTAACTCCATTTTAAGCTAACTTACTATGACGAGAGGATTGTTCATAATTATGTAAAGAATATTTTTTCCTATTTTGTCGATATGGGACTCAATATTAAATCGAAGAAGACACAAAGATTAAACAATTGAAAGTTTGAAAAGAGATTGAAGAAGCTGAAGATTATTATTACGAATGACAATGGAACAAGAATGACATGCATGTTATTTAATTAATTTTTTAATATTACAAAGATAAAGTCATTATAAATAAATCTACAATTATAAATTATTTTCATATAATGCGATGCATAAAAATTAAACTCATAATATATGTAATTCTTCCTATCTAACTCATGCAATTGTTGAAACTAGCAACATTATCAAAACTTCAAAAGCCAATTATTGACCTTTTATATGCTCTATACATGGAAAATTTTGGCAAGATATAAATCAAATTAACAATAATTTTTTTGTCACTTTCCTTTTTAAGTTTATTGACCAAATTTTTGGGGGTGGAGGGAGGCAAAAAGTAAAACAATAATTTATTCCACACCAAAATGAAAGAATTTAGAGTACGAGAGTCAAACTTTTTGAGTTAGCATTTGTTTTAGTTTATTTGAAATAATTTTATCAAATTGACTTTGGATATAAAGAATTAAAAAATTAACATATTTAATATGAAAAATATTGAATATCTAATCACCTTCTTCTAGAAATATACATCCATCTTAAAATATCAACACTCGTACTTCAAAAAATATCATCATATTAGAGAGCATATAACTCAAAGCATACCACCACCAAAATCATGTGGTTAGTTGTATATGATCTTTTCATTTTTCGTTAGAGTTCAAATATTTCGAATCGAGTCATAAAATAAAGAAATTTCTACTTAAAGAAAGAATATGTTTCATTTAAATCAGTCTTACACATCATAAATCTAAATCAATCAAACAAGTTTTTACACAAATAGTCAGAACAGATTTATAATTTGTTTTCTTTTATTGCTGATATACATAAATTATACAGAATCATATACATATTATACATGTTCGTGAACATTTTTTGTTTAATCAAGTAGATGAACAACTTTTAGTTTACTTATCTAAATTAATTAAAATACAGAAATTTTGGATTGAGTCATAAAAATAAAGAAATTCCTAATAAGAAAGCATTTTCCCTTTAAATGAGTCTTACACATCATAAAATCTAAATTGATCAAATCAATCTTTACACAAATAGCCAGATAGATTTACAATTTGTTCTTTTGTAACCGATCTACATATATTAGACATGATCATATATATATTCGTCGAACGTTTTTAGTTTAAACAGTTAGATGAATAACTTTTAGTTTACTTCTTCTAAATTTTTTAAAAATAAATACTAGATATTTTGAAAAAGAAGAAGAAAAACTCAAAGCAAGACAATCTAACAAAAGTGTCCCCTTCAAACTCTTGAGAGAATAGAATTGGACATTAGGATAGAGAAATTGGATCAAATTTTCAACTAATTCTCATCCTCAACACAAATGGGACCCTTTGAAATCCCTTTGATTTTAACTCCAACCAATCAAAAACAATTATCAAGGATGATGTTTACAAATTTAGCCAATTAAATTAAAGATAAGGCCTTATTGTGGGCCCATAAGTATAGTCTCCCATTCCCTGTAGAAATTCCCAAGAAAAAATAAGAAGTGTTGTCCCCACAATCAATTTTATAAAAATAAGAACTTTATTAATTTGCTGTAAAAAGTGCATTGTGTGGGTTCCTCAAATAATTGCACTTTTAGCATTGCCTTTTTTGAGCTTCTTTATAGCTTTTTGAACAATTATACATAAAGATCTAACTCAACATTTCTCTTCTTAGTTTTCCTCTTCTACTTACTAAAAATTCATAGACTAACATACACAACAGAAACAAATTTAGAATTTATTTATAATTTCGGAGAGGAAATTGGCAAGTGTAATGGAAGGTAAAACCGCAAGAGCATGTGACAATTGTATTAAAAGAAGGGCGCGTTGGTATTGTCCGGCCGATGATGCATTTTTATGTCAAAGTTGTGATGCTTCCGTTCATTCCGCGAACCCTTTGGCGCGTAGACATGAAAGGGTTCGTCTTAAAACATCGTCACTGAAAGAATCATCATCATCATCAAACAATTACTTTCCCGATTTAGAAAGTCCAGTATCGATTTCATCAGTGTCACTGTCAGTGTCAGTCCCATCGTGGCATCGTGGATTTACTAGGAAGGCACGGACTCCTAGGAATGGGAGAAAGGCTAGTAAATCCGCGGGGGATGGAGATGTTATTCGCAAGAATCCTATTCATCTCGTCCCCGAGATATTGAGTGATGAGAATTCGCACGATGAAATTGAAGAGGAGCAACTGTTATATCGAGTGCCCATACTCGATCCCTTCGTGGCCCAACTTTGTAGGAAAAATCATGACATGGTGGAGAGTAACCCAACTGCATCGGAAACAAATTTAGAATTTAAGGTTGAATCTAAGGAAACAACGTTGCAAGATGATGTTTGTAACGTCGATCTGAATAGATTTCACGAGATGCAACCAACAGAGATGGAGCTAGCGGAATTCGCAGCCGATGTTGAGAGCTTATTAGGTAAGGGTCTAGATGATGAGTCATTTGACATGGAAAGATTAGGTCTATTAGGGGTATGTGGTAAGGAGGAAAATTCATCAATTGAGTGTTCTATGATTAGTCATGAAAAAGTCAAAATTGAAGATGAAGAAGAAATGGAAGTCGATACAAAAACAACTTCTGCTACTACTCACGATCATCAGTTTGATCATACTCATCATGATATTGATATTAACGGAGACACCTTCGAATTCAAATTTGACTACAATTCGTCGATAAATATCAATGAGGATGATTGTGGTGTAATTGGTGATGAAAATAATGAGAAGAATAAGAAAAAGATTTTATTGAATCTTGATTATGAAGGTGTATTAACAGCATGGGCTGATCAAAGGTGTCCTTGGACAAATGGTGAAAGGCCAGAATTGGATTCAAATGATTCTTGGCCAGATTGCATGGTAAGTTTTTTACTTTATTTATCTCATATTATAAGTTTCCATTAATGGAATTGCTTAGAATTTAATTAATTAAAAGTATAGTCCATTACGTTTGTTGTTAGTTAATTAGTGCAATTTATATTAAGGTCAATTTTCTCTAAATTTTGAAAGTGAAAGTCCATGCCACGTGTTTCTTGATTTGTAGAAATGGAGTTTTAGGAATATGCTAAAATACTTTATGCAATTTATACTAAGGTCTTTGTGGAAATATTGTACATTGTTATTATATTTGGGAATATTGGACATTAGATATTTGAGCAAAAAATATCTTGGATATTCTTGTCATTTCATTTGGACACTTTTGATTTTAAACATTTTAGAATAAATTAAAGTACTAAAATGGATAACAAAATTATTTGCATGTCATCATTTTAACACCATGAAGGGTAAGATATTCATGCAATTATGAGAGCACATCAATGAAACATTTCATTTTGTAACAATTCTGGATCGAAGCACGTATGACTTTAAAACATGTCACTATTGAATTAGATTTGTTTACTTATATACATAACATTTCTCTTATGTTTTTGCCGAGATGGGACTTCTATTTAAAGATGAATTGTTACACATTTTCTAAGAAAAAAAGAAGAAAGAAATTAACATATTCCAATTACAAGTGTGACCAAGTTTTATATATGTTGCATAACTAATTCTATCATGGACAATTATTTTCCAGTCAATCTGATTATATAAAAAATCTTTTCCACTATTTGCAGGGAAATTATATGGGAATAATGAACGAAAACGTAGCAATAGTGGATAGTGAAAGAGAAGCGAGAGTTTCAAGGTACAGGGAAAAAAGGCGAACCAGATTATTTTCGAAGAAAATAAGATACGAGGTTAGAAAATTGAATGCTGAAAAGAGGCCAAGAATGAAAGGAAGGTTTGTTAAAAGGGCCAATTTTGCAACAACCCCTAATTATCCTTTGGTTAAATAATTAATGGTAGTTTAATTTAATTTAATTTTTTTACTACCAGGTTTTATGTAGTACTTTTTTTACTAGCTGTAAAATAGTACTACTTGTAAATTTGGAGAGCTTTCTTGTACATAGTCCATAATAAATTAGCTTATGCTATAACAATTTTTGTCATTAAATTTAGGACCTTTTGGATGAATTATGGTTCACCAAAGAGTTCTTATTAATTTTGACAAAGCAAAAAAGAATAAAAATTCTAGACATTGAAGTTGATTATTTACTTCTTAATTCTTCTCTTATAATTTTCTCTTTCCTTAATCTGAATGAAGAAAAAGATCCTAAAAATATTTCCTTCATTATTAATAAAATCTTCGGAAACAACATCTCTATCTCTATTTCTATGAGGTATTGGTAAAGTGTGGGTATACTTTATCTTTCCAAACCTCACTTGTGGGGTTTTATTGGGTATGTTAATATTGTATTATTAATAAAACCCAATGGATCGAAAAATAATTTAATTTGTTCCTTCTATTTTGACTTACTCCACAGTTTAAGAAAATTAAAATTTTTTTGAATCGTGTGATCTTAGATTCCCCAAAATGTCGACCAGCAATGTTTTTAATCATGTGGTCTTTAACATGTTATATGAAAAGTTAAAATTAAAATGATGTAGAAGAAGAAAGAGACATTCTTTTTTAAACGGACTAAAAAGAAAAATAGTATAAATAAATTGAAATGAAATAAGTATTATATATCAGAACTATAAACTCAACAATTAACGTGTAATTAGCATAATATGTGACTTTTGACCTAAACCTATTTGCCATTTTTTAATAATAAACTAAATTTTTTGTAATAAATAAATAAATATACTTAGATTATACTGACCAGTACACACTAATAATTACTTAAGAAAAGATTGAAAATGTTGGAAATTGAGGTTGACCATCCAAAATAATTAAGAGTGGACCTACTAGTATATTAAATATAGAACTTGGCATTTTCTCATAGGTATACGTGGTTAACATGCCTACTTGGACCGATTCATTTTTTTCAATTTAAATTCAGAATTTTAAAATTTTTTAAAATATTCTTTTGTATTAAAATAAATAATTAAATAATTAAAAATATTTGATAAATCTTTTAATGTGTATACATGTGATCTAAGTAAAAAATTACTAAATTTTTGTGAATCCGTATATCTAAGCTTGCAAATTATGAATTAATTAATTTTGACTCTATATTTATTTTAATCTGTTCAAATTTAATTCAACCAATTTGATTGACATTCCTATAGTTTTATCTATAGAAATTGAAATTGTTTTTTTTTTCTTCCTTGGAATAATCTGATAAATGATGAATGATTGATGTGTAAAATGCTAAGACACTTTTTACATAAAATTGACTCTTCAATGGTCCCCCAAGTATACTCCCACAACAACACCAATTATTATTATTATTATTATTATTATTATTATTATTATTATTATTATTATTATTATTAAAAAAGTACATCAAGGGGATTGACATTTAAAGTCTATGGAGCTTCGACTAAATTTAAATTGCGCAGTACAAGGCCATTTTAAGGGTGGCGCTCCCAACAGAATTTTTTCCATTCCTAGGGCTTGAACCCGAAACCTCTGGTTAAGAGTGAAATACTTCCACCAGTGCATCACAACCCATGTTAATGACTCCATAGTCTTAATGTTAAATGACTTAAAAGAGGGAAGACAAAAAGACAATTTCTTGTTTGGATCTTTAGGTGGAAATTTATTATTATCATAAGTTCATTCCATTGTTTTTAAAAAATTTTGAACTTTATTTTGAATAATATATTTAACAAGTTAGGAGATCTATCGGAATAATTTCCCTATCTCATATAAATTGGTTAAGGTTGGAAGAGCATGTAGTTCATGATTTATGCCATTAACATATCCTCTTTTAGTGGATTTCATATTTAACACGAAATTGTATGCTTAGCGTGATTTATACAAATGGTATGCACAAATACAGTTTGACTTTTATATAATTCATCTGATTCATACAAACTCGTGTGCAATTGTACAAAAGTTGTGCACGAATCAAACTGTATAGTGAAATATACAAACATTGTAAATGTATGGCGAATTATACAAGCATTGTGCACGAATTGTATAGGAAAATATACAAATGCTATACAAAAAACTGTAAATTATACAGACGTACACAGACGCTGCGAGAATTATACAAACACTACTATAACTATAGTTACGAAATGTAATTACCCAGATTATAACTATTGAACATAATTAACATATTTTTTAGTTGCTATATGCGAAAATTCCTCTCTTTTATTTTTGCTTAAATGGCCAAATTAAGCTAATGATGCCATTTATTGGCCCAAATGACCAAGAAACGCTGAATCCATGTATAAAGGCCCATATATATGAATGGGCTTCTCTAATGGGCTTTATAATAAATCAGTCAAGAAACTTAGGTAGAAAACCACTTCAATTAAGGAAAAATTACAAAAATATACTACTTGTCTTTCCATAATTCCTTGTAATTTTGTTCCCTAAAAAAGATTACAAAAATTCCTTTATTTGACTTTCTCTCTCTTCTCTATTGATACAATCACATTCATTGGTATAAAGTTATTAATTTTGTTTAAGTTGAATTTGAAATTCATTTCCTCAAATAAGGAGTATGTGAAACATTTCCCTCTATTTCCCTTTTCTTCATTCCCATTCTTTTCCTAATTTATTTTTCAATTTATCTTTCTAAGAAGCTTGTTCTCCATTATAATGGAGTCTACCGATTCGCCTTTTCACGATATTAGTCATGCATTACCAATTACCGACAATATTAGTCACCCCGTAGGTATTCAACCAAGCGAAGAATTGCCACAGTCATGCCATGTGCAAGACGAAGAAGGTTTCCAAGGTTCAAGCATCGAAGACGAACAATTCGAGAAGGTTGCTGGTCTACATCCAAATCTCGAAGTGGTGAAACCCCTTAAAAAAAAAAAAAGATTAGTACCGTTGACTGTCAGACTTTCATTACCAAAGGTTCAAACTTTTGCATTGTTTTGTTTAATTTTTTTGTGACATTTAGTGGTTTGCAATATAGTCTCTATCGTAGACTTTGTTCTTGCTTTTTAGCACTGAAACTGCAACATTTTAATGGAAGTCGTAACAACATTTTTTGAATCATTATTTTTTTAATGTATCAGAGAGCTTATTTTTAACACCGTTGTCTGTCAAATCTTCATTGCCAAAGGTTTAAACTTTGCATTATATTTGTTTGAATTTTTTTTTGTTGCAATTAATGTTTGCAATATGATCTGCATCAATAACTATGTTCTTGTTTTTTGGAACTGATACTGCAAGTCTATAATGGAAGCAATAGCAATATTTTTTTGTATCATGGACTATTTATGTATCAGTGCGTTTATTTTTATAAAAGCAGTCTTATATCAATGTTGTATCACAATTATTTATATTTTTTTGGTATCAATAACGTGATATAATATATATAATGAGTTATGAATATTTGTAGGAAACCATGCCTTAATGAAATTTTGTTATAGTAGTGCATCTATAAGTTTTGTATCGAGCAGTGTTGCTATGATCATCATACAGTATCATCCTGATATAATATAAGAAATATATGTAGATGAATAGTGTAATACTTTTTTTCCTTATAAAGGAGGTTGTGCATTTTATATCATTGTTATACAGATATTTAAATTTGTATCATTCGTTGCATTAATATGCACATATCCACTCTATATCATCACTGATTTGTATCAATGTATTATAAATATTTGCGATATGATCTGTATTAAAAACTTTATTCTTGCTTTTTGAAACTGTTATTGCAACACTTTAATGGAAGTATTAACAATTTTTTTTGTATCATGATGTATTTATGTACCAGTGAATTTATTTTTATAAGAACAGTTATTATAATAAGTAATGACGATATCGAAGCCGATTATTTTCGTAGGAGATATGCAACATTATTGTGAAAATACTAGCTTGAAAGACTAAAAAAGGCTACAAAAGCAAAAATGATGATCCTCCAAGGTTCAGGGGTTATCACACCCCTTCTGATACAGAAAAATTGGTTAACGTAAAATAATATTCTACTTTGGATATAGGTCTATTTTGCATTGCGTTTGTTGGACATGGTGTTATAAATGTATATGTTTTTGTAAATACTTTAACGTTTGCTTAATGTTTTACTGTTGTCAATTTTGTTTTTAATGCTTTTGTTCGGAATACACTATCTGATTCCCTTTTAAAGAATGAAAGTATTAGTATATATTTATGACAAGTGCATGTGTGATACATCTTTTTGTTTTGTGAAAATACACTGTCCGATACAATTTTAAAGAATAGAAGTATCAGTACATATTTGTACGACAAGCATATGTGTGATACATCTTTTTATTTCATGATAATACATGCCTTGATCTGTATTTTTTTGTTCAATCTTTACACTAAATATTGATACGTACAATCACAAAGGTTATGGCTAACTCAATTGAAATTTTCCAAATTGCATTATTCGTGATACAAATTCCAAAATTATGATATCAGCACTATATTGAAGTATGCTGGATGCTCACATAGACAGGTCCTGATATCTATATTTTTTCTACTATACATTTAATGATACATGAATATACCTCAGAATTCCAAATTGTATTTGTCCATGATGTAAATTCAACAATTATGATATCAGAACTGCATTTGTCTAGCTCAACAATTAACACAATTAGGTATCAATACGTGCGTTGAAAGCTGTAGTTTTCAATATCTTCACACTAACTACTGATATGTATAACATCACTCATGTTGTAATTATCACCCACTTTTATTCTGTAATTTCCAAGTATGAATACATGACAACTTCAGAAGTTGATACGTATTTGAATTCAATGAAATATTCTTGTTCTAAGTTTGGTTAGAGGTACATATATGTCCAGTTTTATTCCATCACACGATTACTGATACACAACATATCATAGAGGTAACATTTATATTCCATCATTACTAATACATAACATATCATAGATGTTATGATGATGACACAACATGTTCCTGATATAATATAAGTATATATGTATAGGATGTTATCTCTTTTATCATATACATATTTAAATTTGTATTAGTTCTTTTAGGATTTATGCTTCAGAAGGAATATACATGTTCTTTTATTGTTCCTTTCATGGTCATATCAGGCATAACTGCAAACGTACTGTACATGGATAAATCATAATAACCAACAAAAAAAGAGAAGAAAGAAAGATGTCTGACACCAAAACAAAAGGACGCATCAATAATCAAGAACAGATACACAAACTTATTCAATATCGATCGTTGATACTTATTTGCCTCCCGTTTGCGCTGACACAAGTACACACCCGCTGATATGTTGATGAATCATATAAAAATTATAAAAAGGGGATGCATGATACAAACAAAATAATGACAGAGCAACAGATAATAACATACACACAAACTTATTTTAACATCGACTGTTGATACTTATTTACCTCTTATTCACAATGGTACAACTTCACACCTACTAATACATGGAGGAACTATGAAAACATTTAAAAAAAAAAAAAGAAAAAATGTATGATACGAAAAAAATAACACAGTAAGAACTAATAACATACCTTCTGCTGTCAGAGGAACAACTTTTTTCTACTCTCGTCCACCTCCAACTCGACAGCAATGACATCTTTGAGTTTAACCAAAGAAACATTATCACCTACAACAATTACATCACACATCTAATGCTTGTACTCAACATTGTTCTCACAAATATCAGAATGTCGTATCAATATTGAGATGTTCATGTCTATCCAAGTCGACAATACTATCTTGCTCGTCCTCTTTTTTAAAAAGTTTTTTCAACACAAAATTTGAAATCTTCATTATACATTTCTTGCAAGAAGAAAGAAGAGTTTAGCTCCTAAAGAAAAGAACAAAAGAAGAGGAAAGGTTAAATTATACTTGATTACTTTTTGTACTTACTTTGGAGCCTTTTACTTTTTTTCCCGCTGACACTAATTAATGTCTCTATGTTATCACTTTGTATCATCGTTTATCTTTTTGTATCGATAAACTATAAAAAATAAGAAATTTTTTGTAATTATGAAAGTTGGTGGAACTAATAAGGATTACCACTTCAATGTATGATATTTCCGTAAGTTACCCTTCAAACCAAGAGGCCCATTGTCCCATTAGCATATGTCCAATAATCCTTATACAAGATTACCTTTGTATATCAAATTTAAAGCCATTTGGAGTTGATTTGAATCAATTTGAAGAATGTCATGATTTTCCATAGAAATTCAGACGAATCACCATAAATTATTCTATCAATTGTCAGGAGCGAGTTTCTGTGGAGACTATTTTTCAAGACTTTTCTCAATGGATTCAAAATTTAATTGTGCCAAAGAATCCAATTTGTGAAAATTACCTATAATTACAATTGCTTGATTATAGGTTTATGTTGGCACATCTAGATCATAGACTAAATTAAAGAAATTAGGCTATATTTTATTTATTTTAAATAGAAGACACTGTATTATTATTTTATGTTTTATATAAAGCAATAAATTAGTGCTTACAATAAAGTATAGTTGTTATGCAATATGTTTTTAAATTTGTTTATATTGTTTTTAGTAGTTAACTTTAAGTACCTCAAAACCTCTTGAATTGTTAAGTTTAATTTGCTTCTAAAATTCAGACAAAAATTGGATAAGAATGATTCTCCTTATAGTTTTCTCCAAGGTTGTGAGGTTGACCATAATATACATTTTTTTCCCCCGACTATTCTGAATTCATGCTATGTAGGGTCTTAGTTGGGGAGAAGCAATCTTTATGAAGAATTTTTATATAATTTTTATATACTCAAAGTTTGAATTCGAGATCTTTGATTAAAAAAAGAATAACCTTATCTACTGCATCACGTCCTTTGATGCTCATACCATACCCTTTATATATATATTTGAATATTCGAGAAATATGTCTATTATATTATAGAACTACTTGGATATATTGGGACAATATCTTCACCCTACAAAACCATCTCTTTTATCTCACAAAGATATGAATAAAATTTGTATACATCTTATCATCCTCAAACACACTTATGCAATTACACTGAATATATTATTATTCACCATTTTCTTAAATTTGTAAGGAGAAAAATAGCATGACATAACATATTAAAAATAATTTTTAAAAATCTCCTAGCATGTTTATCTACGCCATCACATTGTTGGGAAGTGTTATTTACCTACTTCATAAATTATTATGTTCAATATAAATGAATAATATTAATCATTGTTTTCTAGTTATAACCTCTTCCATGATTGTCCAAAAGAAAAATTAAAACTTAAAAATTAAAAATTAAAATTTAAAATTAAAAAAAGTACTAACTCTTTATGCTGTGAAGAATCAACACTGCTCATTAAGGTCCTTATCAAGATCGTACTAAAGCACTTATCTCATTAAATTATTTTAATATGGCTATCACTAATTATTAATTAAACATCTAATGACTCATTAGGGGTGAAATGTTAAATCTACATGTATTATTTTATTCTAATTATGCGGGGAAACTTCATCGTTTTCCTTATCTTTATTAAGTTCAATCTGAAATATTATTAGTATACTATTAAACTACTTGATTAGTTTAATAAAAGTCTAATCAAAATACTTTACGTCTCTAATTACCCACTAAAAAAAATTAGCCTGCCTTTTTCAATCAGTGATTAAAGTTTTCCTTAGTATTAATGATCTCTGTTTATCTTAATTAAATATTGAAAAATCAGTGGTAATAGCACTTTTGATCCCTACATTATTAATTCTTTTTGTGGTTCTTGTAATATATGACTCAGATAATTATGTGTTATGAATATTTATAGACTATTTTATCATCAAATATGAAGTCGTTGGACAAACTAAAAACATAGGAATAATTATGATATATTTGTGAATATTTCTGAGCATTGAGATTATAAATGCACAAGATCAAACTAATGGAAGATTTTACGTATTTATAGATTAAAGTATGACTTTATCAATTACTAAAAGGACCAAAAATGTTAATTACTAAAAGGACCAAAAATCAGTGGTAAGGTCTGCGTACATTTTACCCTCCCCAGACCCCACTTGTGGGATTTTACTGGGTATGTTGTTGTTGTTGTTGTTGTTGTTTAACCCTTTCTTTGATAAAATTGGAAAAAATCGCGAATCAGGTTTATGTGCTTATTTTGATGTCATAAGGATAAAAATAAGAAGTTATAAATTTTACGTGATAAAGAATATAAGTGATACATTAGTTTAACTCTTTCTCTGAGGAAATTCAATGTACAAATCGGAATCAAGTTTAATATGCTTAGTCTGATATCATAAGATTAGAATAAGAATTTATCAGTACCTAGAGGATGAAAATGCAATTATCCATTAGTTTAACTCTTTCTTTGACAAAATTGGATATAAGGTCAGGAATTAGGTTTAACGTGCTTAGTCAATTAAAACAAGAATTTATCAATAATTAAAGGATTAAAAAATGCTATTAATTCTTTTGGATGTACAAGTTGAGAATCACGGTTTGCACGTCATATTCAACAAATGAAAATAAAAAATTCTTTTAACACGTAGCATTTTGTTTAAGAAATTACAAATTGCAACATTTTTATATTTAAAAAATAAATATAATAAATAAGAAGAAAAGTAAAAGTTCTCTTGTTATATTTTTTTAATAATAATAATAATCCATTGTGGATTATTAGGCAGATTCAAGTATATACCATCAAAATGGAATCCATCGTCTGATGACTTTTACACATAGTTTTTAACTTTTAATTTAAAAATAAATAAAGATACTTTTAATTAGTTGACCTTATAATAAGAGTATTATCTTTTTAATTAATCTGCACTAATGATTAAATAATTGGTTAAGCCAATCAAATTGGATAACTTTTGTATAACGTTGAATAAAGATGATCCAATAATAAGATAAACTCAGGGTGAGCATAAATATTAACAAATCAGACGTAATCAAATTAACTTGAATCTTTATTTTATTTTATTTTTTAATTTTGATATTCAATTTTTGATTATAAGATCCTGATTCTTTGATTTATCAAAAACTCATGTAGATTAATTTTTAATTCTAAATTTATATAAAACAGCACAACTCCATATATATTGACCAAAATATTGATTAAAATATATTAAACCCCGTGATGTATGTGAGTACTAGGTTTCACTTTGCACGGCATGGAGCTTGAACTTGTGATCTCAGCCACTAATGCTCCATCCTTTGCCATTTCAAAAGAGAATGATTTGACAAACTACTTTAGATACGTTTTGATAGGTTGATTGATGGACTAAACTCGTTTTAATAAGGATTCCTTTATTCAAAGGGCTCAAACTATGATACCTGTTGATGGAGGATGAGCTGATAAAGGCGAGTCTAAAAGAAAAACAAACTTTTGAAAAAGAAAATGTAAATTACACCCTAGATGAATCTACTCATCCGTAACACAAATCTATATGATATGTACATTTTTGAGCTTGATTATAGCATAATCCAAGAAACAAATTCATAATATTTATTGAGTCAAATCGAACCATAAGTATCACGATTCATGATGGTACTGATATATATAAGAATTACTTTTGCAAGCCACCACATTCATAGCAATTGAATGTTGCTCCAATAGAATTTTTTCTAATTTCAAAAATTTATAATCGATGACTAAATTAATTTTGCTGGAACCCAAATTATAACTAGCATTTGGTGCTGCAGAATAAATCAATTTCAAAATTGCATAACATGTTTCTGATTAATGCTGAACGGAATTAAAAAAGAAGAAAAAGGTACCCACTAATAACCATGTAAAGTGGTTGATTATGTCCAAAAACTAGCTAACATCAAGACAGTGATATTACTAATATTTTATTAATAAAATTCTATGAGGCGACTTGCCAAAGCAAATATATTTTTAAATATATTAAGAAAGTTGTTATAATACATAATTAATATAATTGGATTAGCTAATCATGGCTCCACATGTTTGCATAATTGAAACTTTGAAAACAATGAATGTAGATACTCTCTTGACTTCAGATTGTTAATAAAATAATCAAACTCTTTAATTAACAATTAATTATCTTTAATTAAGAATTAATTAATATATTGATAAATCACTTTCATGTCAATTTTCGTCACCCATGCTGTCATCTTAGAATTTTTTTAAGGAGTGTGCCTGGCACGTGACTTTTCTTCAACCATAAAAACTGCAAATTGTTGTGTTTAAATTGTTTAATCTTTACTTGAAAATTAATTTTAAATTTAGGATTTAGGTTTTGTTTGGCAGGAAGAGTGACTTTTTTTTTTTTTTGAAATTAAGTGATTTCTGACTTATTTTCAAATGTTGATAAGTACATAAATAAAATGTTTCGTTAAGAACAATAATAGGATCAAAATTTTTCAGAAAAGGAATCAAATTATAAAGAAATTTAATATATATTGTAAATATATATCTTTAAAATTATTTTTGAATTTGTACATACTGTAATTATTGACAAAAAAAATTCGAATGAATCCACGTGCGCCCCAAAATACTTTCGCTCCCTTCTGCCGCAAGATATCTCCGCTGAGATATTTATATATAATTTAGAAAAACAATGTAAGTGACTTGAGGTGGATAGTGGAGGTCAGGTTGAAGGGGTAGCATGGCCAAGCAACGTTGAGGGATAGGGAGGAGACGATGAACTTTGATCAATGCAACTTATCAAACTTATAAACTTTTTTCCACTAGCTAAAACACTAATTATTTTCTTTAAGGATGTTATTTTTATATATAAAAAAGTATTTACTATGTATAATATTTTAATCAATTGAATATGAGAGAATTTAATACTTTCCGAAAAATATTATTCCTCATACCAAATACACCCTTATTATTTATAATAATATTATTTAAAAAAAATTCAAGTTGCATTTGGCATATATAATATATAATATATAATATATAATATGTGAAGAATCAACAAGTTTTGGCAACAAGTCAGCAATCGACAATGCTATAGTTTTTATAGACTTTTCTTAATTGAGAAGCTTCCAAATATCATTGGATTTTTGAAAAAACATTCACAAATTGTTAGTTAGTTTAATAGAGTATCAATTAAAACTTTAAGCTAATAGTATTATAATAGAAATAATAATGGAGAACAGATATTATAAGCTATTATTGTATGTGATGTAAGCTATATATAAATTGGATATGTTATAGTTAATTATTTATAACTATAAGTCAACTATTTTCCCCCCTTACACCATATATACTACAAGCACCATTTTTATTTTTTTTCTCCCCTTCTAAGTTCTTTATTAATTAATTTAGAATTTGTCCTGACATCAAACAACAACATGTTTAGTGAAATTTTATAAGTAGAGTTTGAAGAGAATCTATAAAATATACACATATCTTATTATTACATTATATAGATAGAAAAGTTATTTTCAAAAGACTCTTAACTCAAATATATCAGCATTAAAATTCGAATCTATCCTGATATCAGAAGAATGAAATTCTTCTAATTTGACAATTAAGATGATTGTCATCTCTCATGTTATTCCTTATGAATCTTTTTTTAATAACTACAAAAATATTATGACATCTCTAAAACAAACACAACTTTCATAAGTGAATTTTAATTCAAATTATGTCGCATAAATTAAATCGATCTAGTTAATATTTATCTTCTATTAATTGCATATAAACCCCTAGATTCTTGGGAACATGTCCACAACAGCTAGTCTAGGATGTTCCTCATGTCTATGATCCATAAATAAGGCAAAAGTAAGCAAAAAAAACTTTTTGCTTAAAAACTTGGGAAAATCCAAAACTTAACTTAGCCATTGCATGCATAACATTTGTTGACACAATTTCCTTCATGCATTCCCACGTGTTCTTCCTTTTCTTGGCCAATCCAAAAATAAACAAAGTATAAAGCTAATTAATTATATTATTAGAGTGGATACAAAAATTGATTCAAAATTTCAAGTTGATGAGTCGATCAGACTAGATCATTAATACGAAAAAGGTTGAAATCGTTAGAAATGTGATTCTAAAGATTCAATTTCAAATCGATACAAAGGATTAAACAGGAATAGAATTAAAATTTAAATTTGAATTTTTCGTGCCTTCCTTTGTACTAAGAAGCGAGTTTAGAAATTAAAAATCGATAACACTAATTAATAAGTGCAAAATATTAAAAGTACGTACTCAATTAGTTGCAACTAGTATTAGTTAACTACATACACTATATATTATTAATGATCAATTTGTCACTAACCTCAATTTCATTTCATACATTGATCATCAACATCTCTACATAATTACACTTCTTTTATCTCTTAATCCACTATTAGTATATGCCTCCAAAATAAAAACCCCAAAACTCTAGATAAAACAAAAACACAAAAAAGAAAAGAGCATTAAAAAAAAAAGGAAATTATTTTCCCTTTACTAGAAAAAAAAAAAAACCAAAATGATTATTAAACTTGACTCATCAACCCAAGAGTAAGCTCTAATCCTACATCACCATCTTCCTCCAATTTCACAGGCAAACCAGGTTGACCCACGTCAATCCGATTTGCCAATAGAGACGGTTCAACCGTCTCAACGGAGAACGAGTCATGACTCGTTGACCGTTTCAACTCATTTTCCATCGAATCATATTGGTCCCAACCGGTTATACTGAACTTCAAAGGTGGCTCGTTAAGGGTCATGTACTCCGCCTCCTCTGTAGCATCTAAAGTGGCCTTACGCTTGAAACGACCATTCCTGGTTTTCACCTCCTGATTTGATGTATTCTTTGAAACATGTCGAATGTCACATCCTCTAAATGGCATGACTAGATCGTTATTGGTATTGTTCTTCTTGTTAGCATCATCATCGTTGTTAATTGGGACTTGCATGATTGTTGACCCATTGAGTACCGATTCAACAGCATCTTGACAACGCTGCCAGTTGCCCGAACACATTAGCCCGACTGAACCGTTTACCGGGTTAATTATCCGGCCACATGCCTCGTATAACAGAGACCTAAATATTGCTGCTAAAAGAAAAATTAATCATTAAAAAAAAATTAATATTGTTTTGCATGCATATATTATTAGAAAAAAAATTCAAAATTTTAAATTTTATTGTTTATCTACATAAAAAATTCGAGTTAAAATTACTCAATTTGAACGAATTTATAAGAAAGCCTCCACATCAAGTATAACCAATTTGGATCTAGTTTTTGTATGAATTCTGACGTAAAATCTTTTCTTTTGAATTAAAAAAAATATTTTAAGAAGTTCCGAAAAAAGAAAAAAAATTCAATCAACTTTTCAAATAATAATTATATCATTTATTTATACCATTTTTAATAGAAAAAAATAAAAGAAAGTAGAATAGGAGTATGATAGTAGCCGAGCTACTAAAATTTTTCATTTTTTCGCCCCCAATTGTTCAGGGGTGGAAAACAGAGTCATATAAAATGAATCAGAGAATATATATACCGGGACGGAGATGTTGAGGACCGGCATTGATGAGATTGATGAGTCCGGCACGGCCGTAGAATTTAGCGAGGAAGACGGTGGCGTTAGCTTGTGAATCAGGGGATTTGATCCATTGAAGACACGGTCGTAAACTGCAATCTTCACTGCAACCTTTTCGAAGAACTCGACAACCATTGCAGCTCATTCTCATCCTTGATTAATTCTCAGAGGAAGAAATGATGGATTATTGAAGAAGAGAAAAAGGAGAAAAATGTTTATAGTGAAGGGCGGAGAAACGGAGAAAGGGGGTATTTATTAAAGGAGAAGGAAAGGGGGAAGAGAGGTGGGGCCCGGGGGTTAATGGCGTGTTTGGATGGATGATCAAGTGATAATACCTGGAAAACCAGAAATTGTTTTCTCCCTTTGTTTTAGTTGTATGTACTTTTTTGTATTTATGAAATTATTAAAAAAAAGTTCTCCCAATATTTGGGCCTGTTTTTTGGTAAAGGAAAAAAAAGATAATTGGTATATTTTAGGAATATTTATATAAATAATATATTTATATATCAAAATATTATTCTTTTTCAAGATATTTTTTTTAATTACAATATATAATATATTTTATTAATAAATTCCAAAAATTTCTTCTCTTTCTTTCTCTTCTTCTCTTTCACTTTCTCTTTCTTCTCTTTTTTCTTTATTTTCTGGACGTGCCTTCTTCTTCTTTTTTTTTAAAAAACTTTTTTTCCCTTTCTTTCAATTCTTCCTCGCCATTCAATCATCATTTTTAATATTACACATTACTATAAATTTATTATCATTATGTCAATAAATATAATATATTTTCTAATAATATAAAATTAATTAAATCATACTAAAATATTTAAAATTCACATATAATACTTATAATATGTACTATTTATTGAATTTAAAACATATTATAGTTATTTTTTGTTATTTTCTCTTATTAATGATGTTAAAATAATTATTATATTAAAA
>JAPFFP010000088.1:4645198-4660342 GCA_026153255.1 Solanum medicagineum
TTGAATTTAAAACATATTATAGTTATTTTTTGTTATTTTCTCTTATTAATGATGTTAAAATAATTATTATATTAAAAATATATTATTTATATTCTCCACATGCATTAAAAATGTCTATCGAATTCAAAATGTATTACAATTGTAGTTTTTATTATTATTTTTATTAATAGTGTCAAAAAATATTATATCTGAAGTTTAAATATTGAAACACTATTTAAATTAGTTTATAGGTTAATTTATTAAAATTGTGTCAGTGCATTATATATGCATTTACATAAAATAAATCTTCTGGTTCAAAGAATAGTAGCATCATTATTTGCTTAATATTCAATCTAAAATTAAATTTTTAATTAAAACAATTAATTAATATTTTTAAAAGAAAAAAGAGAGAAAGAGAAAAAGTAATAAAGAGAAATAGAATTTCTCCTTCTCTTTGCTATTTTTAGTAACAAAAATATAATTATATTTGGTAGGAGTTAAAACTATGCTAAAACTCGTAATTTAGACTAAAGTAAAATGAGAAGTTAAATCCAGTTTATGGTTAGATAAGAAAATGTAATTATTTTAAACAAGCTAAGAAGAAAATACTTTTCATACAATGAAATGGATATATGGAGTATAATAATTACATATATTTGAATAATTAGCTTACCATAAAATATAAAATAAATTGGTTCCACGTCTAAACAAGACATTAAAAAAGTGATATCCTATTCTATATTTTATCAGATAGTTTAATTTAAGGTGGAGTGATCGTTGATTATAGGCACAAGCAAATAAAATGATTTAGAATAAACATATTGATTCTGCAAGTCTATTTATTAACTTTAACATAATTTAATTTATTCAAATTCAATCTAACTTAATCTAACGTTGATGAAATACGAAGTTGCATACACTTAAAACGATATCATCTTTGACATTTTAATTTTTATATCATTTACAAAAGTTATATCATCATCAAATAAAATGTAAAAAAATATATCAATCTTTATAAAAATGGAGCAATAAATAAAAAAATGTAACAAAATGCAATAAAGTGACTTAAGGAATTCCATACGATCAATTTTTTAAAAATAAAAATAAAATAAAGAAACACTTGGAAATATTTAGTCAAAGGGAAAACAAAAATCAGACTGGTTCTTACAAATTCACGTTAAAATACTATTTGACTTTAATTATTAATATTTTTATTAAAAAAGACCAAAGCTCTAGAAATTTGTGGATTTGTTTGGATATTGATGTTAAGAAAATACACAATACGTCGTAAACCTCAAGGGTTTGGGGGTAGTGATGTAGTCGAGACAAATTAGAATTTAAATGTAATAAACTTAAAGTTTTCAAGAACTCATTGTAATATTAATACTAGACATCGGTCAGCGCTAGCGGAGGTTCGATATTTATTATGTTTAATTTTAATTTAAATAATATAGATAAAATTTTTAAAATATTTTAAATTATTAATATCGTGACAAAATATATTTTTTTAAAATATTTTAAGTCATTAATTATTATAATTAGTAGCATTTTTAACACTAAAAATAAGACAAACATAAGCAATATAAATTATGACGGAAGAACTGTGTAAAATTATGAATATACCCTCGAGCTGATCAAGCAGGCATGTCGACCTGCTTCCTACTTGAACTGCTTAACTTTCTCTTACAATATATGGTGATATTATGGATATAGATTATTATATCTCACATATGAATATAATTTATTGATTAATAAAGTGAGATAAAATTATGACGTTTCAAGTTCAATTTGTATTAGAATAAAAAAAGTTATATATATTTATTTTAGTTTTGATTGATAGAACTATTTGTCACCTATTTTAGTTGGAGATGAAAAATATCTCATGATATTAGTCAAGAAAATAAAAATTAAATATGACTTGATTTAGCACGCTAAAATTAAAAATTTTATTAAAAGATTAAAAATATAGAATATAAGCGCACGAAAAAGTAAACAAAAGTTAAACATCTATCATTAAATATAATATTATTTTTATTTAAAAAAAATCCTCTAATTTTATATTAAAATTAAATCAAATATATTAAAATGCAATTTAAGCTCGTGTCCTTCTTTTTAAACAGATTAAAAAAGAAATTAAATTCCTTTTTAAAAGTGAAAAATATAACTTTAAGTTTAAGGAGTTCTTTTAAACTTTTCGACTCTATTTGGCTCTGCCCCGTCACGTGTCGACTCCGTTACAAAAAGATTCTATTTCGAAAATCGAGAAGAGCGCGTGCCTACCACGTGATTCTAAAGGAGCACCGTGAGGTTCATCACAAAAGGTCACGTAAAACATCCCTACCCCCCGTCTGGTCTGGGCCCCACTCCAAATTTCTCCCGGTTTTCTGGAAATATGTTCCCACAAAACCGGTTATTATTTAAAAACCGCTTATTTCTTAAACCGGGATTAGGAATCAGCCCGGTTTTTAGTTTCCCTCTGTGGGCGGCCTTAAGTGTTGTTGTTATTTAGTTGAGTCATTTATTTTTGTTTTTATTATACCAAATATGGCGAATGCTTATCCTAATTGCCATTTGTTTGGACTTGTACCTTTTGTAGGTTCGTATTGTATTGAAGTTAGATTAAATTAAAATTTACGAGGATTATGATATTAATAAAAATTATTTTATTTATAAAAGTTTAAATTTAAAATTTTTAATTAATAAAAGAAATTTCAACTATCTCACCAAATCAGCACAATTCATAATGATAGATGAAATGAAAAGTATATTATTAGTATAGTGTTTGTTATCTATAATAATGTGGTGTTATGTGAGGAAAAGAATAGTGTAAGATAGATCATGTTATTCGATTATGTTAAAAAGAAAATTAAATTATTGTATAATTGATATAAAAAGTCACGATCTAACGAGACGAATATTAAACTGATAGAATTGATGACATAGGGCTTGATTTAGTGGCTATGCTCATCTACTCAATTGTCAATATCATTGCCTTCAAAAATGCATACACAAAGAAGAATATAGTGATTTTGGTGATCATAAATATGTGGTTAATATGAGTAGTTAATCTCAAAATCAATTCATGAATAGTGATATTTATGTAAAACATAATTTAAAATGAAGATCTTTTTCCACTTATAAGTTGTTACATATATTTAACGGTATGAGTCCTTTAAAAAAAAATCATATATATTTAATTCAAAACAAATATTATCACACCATGTTAAGAAAATCTTAAATTGTTTTAACTCAAAAACACTTTTCTCTAGAGGCAGTCGATGATTTAACAACAACAACAACAACAACAACAATATACCCCAGTGCCTCAAAAGACCCCCGCTCATTGCGGGGTGAGGGGGGTCAGATGTACACAGCCTAACCCCTATGTTTAAAAACATAAAGCGGCTGTTTCCAGATGACCATGAGGAGCGTTGAAAGTTGCATTGACTAACTGCTACTTCACAATCGATGATTTAAAAGCTTATGAATTTTCGACATATCTGAATTATTTATTTAAATATTAAATAATTCTTTTAACTCGATATAATTTGAGTTAAAGTTATTGAGTTAATTATGTCGGATCTATAACTTCCTCTTTCTAGTACGCTTTCTTTTTCTTCTACGTAACTTAAACTTCATTAAGTGGTTTATTATCGTTTATCTATTGTTTTACCTATGGTCACAAGTGGAAATAGCTTCATTATATTCTGGATTATTTATGCTAATCTTGATTAATTAAGGTACCACATGAAGTTTATTGCTTTTCAAACTTCTATGATTATTTTTGTTTGTGGCCGTGGGTCATGGAAATCCCATGAGCTAGCAAAAGTACGTTTTATCATTTTATATACTTGGTGTGTGTTTGGTATAAGGTGAATATTTTTCACTAAGAACGAGTGATTTTCTTATTTATTTTATGATATTAAATAAATAAAAAAAATATTATCTCGAGTAAATATATATGGAGTAAAATGTTGGGATGGGGAGGTTAGGGTCAGGGGCGGAGCCAGGATTTTCACTAAGGGAGTTCAAAATCTGAAGAAGTAGACACATAAACTAGTAAAAAGGGGGTTCAACATCTACAATTATTTTAACCATGCATAAATAGTATAGTTTTCAGTTGAAGAGAGTTCGTATAAACCCTCAAGATAATGTAGCTCCGCCCCTGATTAGAGCGATAGGGGTGAGACAATCAATATGAAATACTGATTATATAAAGAATATATTTTTCAAAATATTTTAATCAGTATTTCATTTTCATGTTTGAATAGACTTAAAATACGAATTAAAAAATGAAACCTGAGTTTGAGAATAAGATATAAGTTATTTCCCAAATTTTAAATACAATTTTAAAATGTCCCATTCACTTGCTTACTTTACTTGTAGTGTGAATACATACTATCATAAACTCAAGAACAATCCATTTCTATGATAATGTCAACTTAATCACTCGTGTGATTATTGTACTTATTCAAATCAACGTGACAAATATACAATATGTTTATTTAATGATGGATTCGTGAGCAAAAGAATTGAAAATAAGACTATAGTTTTTATTATATAAAAAGGCTTTTCACTATTTATTCAATTTGAAAAGAGACAGTTGAAGCTCAACTAATTCTAATATACGAATGGAAAAGTTCCATTATTTCTTCTCAATAAATTGAGAAACTTTGCAAGAAAAGGGAAAAAGAATTAAAAGTGGTTAAAGCATAAATATGTTGTTCTCTTTCTTGGTTGATAATGTATTTCTATAATCATCTGGTATCCAAAGTTATTTACTTAATTAGTTTATATTCCTCACATGTAGAAAATTGATTGAAAGAAAACGCTGGCTCCTTACTACAATTTTCTTCTTTTTCAAGGCTCAAAAAGTTAGTGAACAACAAATTAATACATCCTTGTCACCGTACCCGTTGATGATAACGAAGTTGTACTATATATAATACAAGTTACATGTTCGACTAGACCTTGTAATTTTAGTTCAAATCTTGTATTTATCTTATAAAAACAAATTACGTATTAATTTAGAATTCCTAACCTGGCAAAAAATTAGAATACTCACTATCAAAATTTTAATTTATGAATTCAAAATTTAAAATTATACAAACTCCTATGTAGATTCAAAAGTACACATCTACTCACGCTTACTTGTTTGGATAGTGGCTAACAACCATCAAATTTCTTCGTAAAATCGAGATTATATCGTTTCCTTCCTTATCAAAAGAAGAATCTTGATGATCTTCAAGATTTCTTCTTATGGTAAATCAAACATGCCACAGTGCTTCATCAATATAAGGAAGTACTTTGGGCCTCAAATTACGGCCCAATTCCAAAATTAATTGGCTTCATTCCTACCTTGTGGGCCCAAAAGTTGGCCCAAAGATTAAGCAACATCATAGCCCATTAAGCCCAATACTCAGGTAAAGGGCCCAACGCATGCAATTGGGCCAATTCAAACCTCGCAAAAGGGAAAAATGAGAAAAACGTAGCACAAAGATACTGCTTGTCCGACCAGAAGTAAGGCCTCCAATGCTATGTTATAGCCTTCATGCGTTTAATCGGACGATGATAATTAGCGTTTTTTTTTTAATAGATTCACGTGTTGCAAATAAAAATTAGTGTGGTCAATATATCAAAAAATTTTAACATAGATTTTCAAATTAATTATTTAACACTTGATCTTTAATTTTATATTTATTTGACTTGGGGTAGGAGTAGGTGGTAGGGGCTGCGGGTCGGGGGGGGGGGATAAATAGAGTCAACTGGTCCGTGATCTACAAGAGTCAATAGAGACAGTATCTCAGTTAATCAAAGAAATATAAATTAAAAAATTATACAAAACTTAGGATTTAGGTATTGTAAAGCTGCAATATTGCACTGGCTCTATCCTCGATTTAATTGAACATATCTCCAAAATTAATTTATTATTTAAAATAAAACAATTGAAAACAATAAATAAATAAATAACAAGAATCATGCATCAAAAAAATGGATATACCAATTAGTTCCTTTTTGATTTTTCATATATCCCATGCAATGCGATTATCCAATAAATTAATCTTAATCAATTTATGTTACTTGATTAACTATTTATTGCCCATAGTAAATATAGAGTTATCCCCACATTAAACTTGAATAGCTGTCGAAAATAACTTCGCTATTTTTGAATTATATCGGACCAGAAATCTACTGCATATATTATTGTTATCTTTATATTGAGTATATTATAATTTTTGTAGAGCCATTAGCGGGGAGCCACATATTAATTAAGGGGTTCATTCAAACTCCTTTCAAAACGAAAAATTATACTATTTATAATAGGTGTTAAACCTTTTTGATTAGTTCATATATCAAGTTCTTAAAATTTAGATCCCCTTAACAAAATTTTAACTTTACTACTAAAAATTGTAATCAACAAATTAAAGATTATCAATCGAATATTCTTCATTAAAAATTATATAGTGTATGTAGCTCAAGGGGAATCTACTATAAAAGTAGTACGTAATAGTTACGTTAGAAAAACATCTTCTTGTATTAATTAATTAAATTAGCGTAAACAATATGAATCATGCAAATAGTTGAAATGATAATAATAAAATAATTAGAAGCGCAAAATTAAATATTTTTTAAAAAAGATTAATGAGTGGACTTAATATGAGTCTTATAATAAAGACAGAATAAAAGAGTCAATTTGATTCCATTCCAAATTACTATCAAACAAAAATCCAACCTAAGCCGCACAACACGTGGCATATTGCCAGACATCGATTTCTCTGCCACTTAAAATCTTATAATTTTTTTTTTCAAAAATTAGCAAACCAAAGAGGCCAACAAAAACAAAAAATAATAGAGGAAAAGATCATTAAAGAATTTCAGCACTAAAATTTTAAAATTTTCACACGTAGTCACTCAAAAATATCTTAGTTATACTATAAGTTATAATTTGAGTAATTATATTTTGTAATTATAGTTGTGACAGTATTTGTATAATTCATATAACATGTATATAATTCGCTATGCAATTTAAAATTTCTGTATAATATTTTGCTAGACAATTCGTGCATATATAATTTGCTATATAATTTGCAGTATTTAGTGTTAGTATATTTCGCTACACAATTTGATTCACCTACAATTTTTATATAAGTCGCGCGAATTACACAAAATTTAAACCGTAATTATAGCTAGATATTTATCGCGAATCATAATTAATTCAAATTATAATATATTAGTTAATTAATTATTATATGTTTGTTTATTCACATGAATACAATTTGATATATTAGCTAATTTTCATGCCTTTTTGTCTTCACGTAGATTTTACTTCTTTTTTGTGGTATATGCCTATATGGTGGTATGCATTAAGACAAAATTTGTTTTAACTGTTGTTTGGAATTACTGTCCCCTTAACTTTTACTGATCAATCTTCTCAATGTAACTGTTGGAGATATCCTTTATTGTTTTGGACTAGTTCAAGTGGCAAAGGGCGAGAGATTCGTTATACAGTTTATAATTTTAAACTTTGCATTATGTGTATTAAGCATGATATTTAAATGAAAAAGTATAGAAGAGCGGATTCATTATCTATGAAATTTGATAGTTGCAATTGATCCTAAGGGTTGACACTAAACTGATTTCGATCATTTAAAAAATTATTTCAAAGAAAATAAGAGAATATATTCGTACGATTGTTTGTTTCATTGTAGCAAAATGGTAAAAATGGATATTAGAGATTATCCAACGTTTTTTGTTTACGAATTTCATATGATGCCTATGATAAAGGGCGGACCAACTAGGGCGAATGAAAGAGAAGGATCGACAAAAGATATAGAGTACAATTACACCTTAAGGCGAATTTAAGTTTCATATACAATGAGAAAACAAAGTGAAGATCTATATAAAATATACGTAGTATGCTTTCACATAATACACGTACTTTTGAACTCAATGATAACGTAGCCCGCAAAACAAATTTTTAAGATTGTTGAGCCAAAACAAACTACATGTGTCATTAGCAGCTACTTAAGTACAATATTTTCAAAAAATTATATTCTAAATAAAATAATTGGTGATTGCCAATAAACAACCACTGGCCACCTTCCACTTGGCTATGATTTATAGAGGGCTTCACAATAATACATTACACCTAATACTAGTGATCAGAAATTTTGATTTCGAATCCCGTAAATGAAATATATTTTAGTAAAGAGCATTTTGAAATACGGAGTTTTGCTTTTGATAATAACATGTTTGATCTCACTTATAAGATCAAATTTTCTCATTTAATGAATATTATATATTATAAATTCAGATTAATCGAAACTCAAAATAAATATAGAAAGGAAAAAAAACAAAAAAGAAATAGTAGCAGTAGCATCTTTTCATTGACTTGTATGTGCCAATGTGCTGGATGTGGTCAAAAAGTTGCCCTATATTACACTAATAAAATAGTCAACAAAATAGATCTTTGACTAATAATACCTTAATAAGTACCTAAATTATTTAATGAAGAAAAAGAGGGAGGATATATAACATATAATAGGTTGGAAACTTATTTTAGATTTTAGATCCAACTAATAGACAACTACAAAATAATAGAGACAATATTTTTGTTAAGGGTGTTCATATTTTTAGAATATGGGTGAGTGATTTTTGTATTAAGGGTGTTCAACAATTAATATATATCAAAATATTTATAATTAACATATATATTCGAAAAAGTTTTTCGAAAAAGTTTTTCGAGGAAGTTCCCCACTTGTGGGATTTTACTGTGTATGATGATGATGATGATATATATTCGAAAAAGTTTTTCGAGGAAGGATATTCATCTGCCCCTCCTTGGATGAATGTAGCTCTGCCCCTGCATTTATCCATTAATAAGAATGTCATTATAAGTACCATAACTAGTTATTATTAGATTCGTTTCAATTTATTTGCCTTATTTTGATTCTATATGAATTCATAGTTTGTGAGCTGTATTCGCCATTGATTCAGTGATAAGAGAGACAACGTGTGATGCATGAATTTAGTATGAACGTTACCCGACAAACTTAATATTTACGAAAAAATATAATAGAAAGGGAGCTCCGTTAACAAAGAAATGTCGAACCATATGTACCACAAGCTCTTTGAAATTTCTCGATTATCAATAAAAGATAAACAGGCCCCTACTTACAATGTCATGAAATGTCAAGCTTTTAGGTACTTACTTTACTACTACAAAAATGGCCAAGAAATAACTTGGAACAAAACATAAGAAACCCCATCAATCAAAATAGATTTGGCAAATCTTGTTTTTACTGTCAAATGAAATAGAAAAATATGTTGCAGCCTGATAAGGCACTTTGGATCTCCTAGTGTAAAATCACAGAGTCAACCAAACATATGTAAAAGAAAAATCCCATCAATCACAATAGATATTGTCCATATAAAAATGTCCTATTTTATTACCAAAAATAAGTTTACAGCTCAACAAGAAAGAAGAAGAAAAAAAGCTAATCTAGCTGGACAACAGACAACCTCTGAAATATATATCTTGAATAATTCTCTTCATAAGGACCGATACATCTGATCTTTTTACTTGGAAAACAATTAGATTCCTCTAATGACAAGACACTTTATAGTTAATATACGTTGTGGTGGTATGGTTGAAATCTCTCGAGCCTAAATCTTTTTTTTTACGACAAGGGGAATCCACAACAACTATCATTTTGGGTGCGCATGCACAGGTTAAACCCCTGCTTCTATGCAATAACTAGCAAATCACATAGCAGAGGTAACCGCTCTCTAGGCAAACTCGGTGCAACGAGGTCGATCTAGAAGGCAAATTCCTTGTTTTCGCTGGCAAGGGGTTTCAAACTTGAGACGTCCAACGTGGAAGCCCCAAGCCAAAACCACTGGGCTAACCCGAAGGGTTCTCGAGCCTAAATCATAGATTTCGAATTTGAGCCCCTTAGAATAACAGGGAATCATATAAAGAATATCAGGACAAAAAATAAACTTTTCGAATGTGTCAACTCAAATTTAATCTAAGAAAAAATGAAATATAAAGATATTTTCCATATAAAAATATCCCTCTAAAAACTTTAAAGTTTTTCATTACCTAGATGATAGGACACATTGTAATTAATATAAGTTGTGATGGTATGATTAAAATCTTTCATGCCAAAATAATATATTTCGAATTTGAACCCCTCAGAACATCAAACCTACGTATAAACTTTACGAATATGAGAATTCAAATTTAATCGGACGTAAAATTAAAAAAAAAAGATATGACACGCTGTAGATTTTACTAAAAGTTCTTTGGAAGAATAGAAAGAAAGAAAGAAAAAAGCTGTGATAACAAAATCTAGATTTAGCACTTATAGTAAAAATTGGGTACGTCAGGTTACATAAAAAAGTTAAAGTTTTTCTATTTGTGAAGAAAAGCTTAATAGTTTTAAGAAATACCAAAAATTGCTATTGATTTCTGGACACTCACAAAAGGTGTAAATTATTATTTCTTGATTTTTCTATTGATAAGTTTCAGTCTTTTGATAGCTACAAGTAGAGATTATTTTTTGATTCTGAAATCAGAAAAAAAAAAGTTCCTATTTGGGAATCACCTCGACATATCAATTTCAAATATTATATATATTTATTTATATATATGGAGCTATATTATTGGTTTATTTTAAGATGTGATGGAAGGTTAGCTATCAAGTCGAGAATTTTTTAAAAATAATCATTCTATTTTTGTGATGAGATTACGGTAAAATCTGTGTAGTTTATCATTTGAAGCATCACCGATAAATTTATATTAAATATGTTATTATTATTGTATAAAGGTTTAGTTATGATTTTTATGAAAAGAATTTTAATTGTACATGTAGTTAGAGAAAAGAAATTACATTATCGTGTTTAAGATTTTAATTTTTTTCATATTTTAGGAAAGCTTATTGACAAAATCTTTTGAATGACTTGTTAGTATAAAAAAAACAAACAAGTGCACTGAGAAGGTATGCTACATAGATTAGTAGCGGAGTTAAAATTTTTTTGGTAAAGAGGTTCAAAGTATGAAGAATTAGACATATGAACTAGTCGAAAGAGTTTCTGATGAACCGCCTAATTAAGAGATAGCTCTGCTCCAACTTAGACCCCTACCAAATTAACAACAAAGAACTAAATTTAACTAATGTACATTATCAACAATATTTTTTGTTATTAGGGTAACAATCTTATTTTTAGTATCTTTGAAATAATAGATAATATAAAAGTATGTTACACCTACAATTTATATTACTTAAATCCTTACCAAATTACCCATGAAAGAATGGATTTAGTTAATATACTAATATGCACTATCAATATAAGTAATCTTTTTTTTGGTAATAAATTTTTATGTTAATCATCAACGTGTTGAATTACATAATTAATCACGGCCGCATTACAATTTCTTGAAGTGACATGAGACTAGAGTAAAAATTATTTATATTACAATATTAAAATTTAAACTCTTATGGACTATCAAGAAAATTTATATGTATTACCTAAAAAGTGATTTAATTATGTAAATATATATTTCACCATCAATATACATAAATTAAATTTTTTTAATAGAAACAAAAGAATGCTTCTCTTTTTCTTTTGTTTTCTTTCTATCTATCAAGAAAGTAGAAAGAAAGAGTGAACAGAGGACAAAAGAGTAATTAGATGCCATTTTCTTTTCTAATTCTTCTATTATTACTAGTTTTCATTATTGGCTGAATTATTGAGTTTAGAAATAATAATTGACATATAGAAAATTAAATGCAACAAAAAAATAATAATAATTAAACATTAAGAAATAAACTATTGAGTTTCATTAAAATCTCACCCCTTTTATATACATCATCATCATCATCAATTTCTTGATCTATCTAAAGCAAAAAAAAAAAATTTATAGCTAGCTAGACAGTTTTCCAAGTACCAAAATACCCACGGTTTTACCCAATTTAATTCACCAAAAAAAAAAACTATGGGTTTGAGAAAAACGTGGGTATTTTGGATAACATACCCAAAAAAACGCTAAAAACTAAAAATTGATTTCGAGAAACTTAGTAGTTCAATTGATTAACTACCTGAACTTTCACCGATAAAAAGTTTACTTGTTATGAAGAGGATCTGGGCAACTGGGTACTCTTCTTTTGTTGTCTTGTAATAAAGCCGTACCATTTCTCGTACTGTTGTTGTTGTTATTATTATTGTTATTGGTATTGTTCTTGTTGACGATGATGTTGTGAAAATACTTTCGAAAAATCTCCGTTTGATTAATCTTGGTGCTGGTTGAATTTGTTTCCGATAATGCCACTGAACTTGACGGAAATATCCGTATTGCCATTGAAAATTGTATTACGATAATCATGAGAACAAGCAACACAAGAGAAGAAATAGAAGAAGAAGAAGAATACATGAGTGTTTTTTGGGTTTTATTTTTTCTTGTGATGGAAAATGATATGAACAATAGTAAAGGGAGAAAAACACCCACATAAAGAAGAAAAAACACACACAAAAAGTGTAAGAAAAGTGAAAAAAGAGGGAATTTAAACAAATGAATCTATTTCTTCTCTCTTTTTTGTTATGGGGTTTTTATGTGTGGTTTTTCAACTACTCTTCAAGTATACAAAGAGAGAGAGAGAGACACAAAAAGAAAGAAAGAAAGAGGGGAAAATCAAGTGTATGGTGGGGTGTGTGGTATAGGGGTTAGAGGTGGGCTAATATCGGAGTCAGATAAAATCGAGGGGTTCATTACAATGTTCCGCTCGATAAAATATTATACTTTTTTGTATTAATAAAAATTATCTAGTTTGGTTTGACATGAAATTTAAGAAAACAAAATACTCTCTCTGTTTAAAGAATGACTTGGCACGGAGTTGAAGAGAACAAAAAAGAATTTTCAATCTTGTAGTCTTAAATTAAAGTTATGTCAAATGTATTAAACTGCCCTTAAAACTTGTGATTTTAAACATATCACGTTTAAAGTTGAAATTAAAATTTTGTAAAAAAAAGAAATGGATCATTCTTTTTGAAACAGGCAAAGAAAAAGGTAAGTCATTTTTTCAGAAATAGAGGGAGTAAGACTTTTTAATCTTACGATTCTAAATTAAAGTTATATAAAAAAAAAAGATAAAATGTGTTCCTGTATGAGGTGGTTGTTGGAATATAAAATGTTTGTAGAATAAATTCGAAATCTATTGATTTGATTAATTAGGATTTATATTAAGTAAGATTTCTAAAATAAGAAGGCTCACCTTATTATGTGCTTCTCTATTTTAAATTATTTGAAAAAACTGTATTCAGCTAATTTGATAGCAAAAAATAATCTTTTACTTATGTAATAATAGTAAGTTTACACTTATTTAAAATGTAAATAATATATTTATAACGTAGTTTAATATGTTATGGAAGTATTATATTTTATATTACTCTTACTTTTTAAGAGATAATTACTTATGATTATCTTTCATGCCATATATAAAATAGAAAAAAATTACATTATAAATTGATAAAAAGTTAAACTCATATATAAATTACAAGTAACAATAGATAATAATGGATTAATAGTGCAAAAATAAGATAAAAATTTTATCATAATTGTTGATATTCAAAGTGAATTACTAGAATCACATTGGGCAATATTGATCACACTTTTTTAAGAGTTAAACTACATTAAGTCTAATTGATAATTTTGAGATATTTTTTAATCATATTGACTTTTAAAAAAATTATAAATTATATTTATTTTTATATAATTTTTAAATATTTATATATTTTTTATTTAAAATATTAAAGAATTTTTTACATAATAGCTAAATTAACTTTCATTATGATAAGTATTATAAGACGAATCGAAGATAGTAATATCAATATATTTACACTGCAAAAATTTCATAAAATAATGTGCAAATTATTTCTTATATGGAACGAAACATAAGAATAAATTATACATTTATTTTTATACCCTTCATGAACTTTTCTGTCATTTTTTTTTTTTAAAAAAAAAATCATGAGTTTTTTTTAACTTATTAAAAATACTACAGAATTATTACGTTTGACTAAGAATTGAATGTCGGTGCTATGCTACACATTAATAATCACTTGAGAATGAAATCTAAATACTGAAATATTTAATTAATAATTATGAGCTCAGATTAAAAGTACATTTTAAAAATAAAAAAGAAAAAGTACTTAAATATATATTAATTAAAAAAAGAATAAGACATAGATTAGCAAAATCATGAGGCAACAATTTGGTAGGTTAAATTGACCGGGAATCTCGCTATTGTGTTAAGAAATTATTTTGTTTTTGTTTAAACATTTAAACTAATAATTACAATTAAGAATAAAATTTGTATTTAATTTAATTTAATTCAATTTCGGGGAAATAAGTTGAATTTATTTAATTTTCAGCTGCTTAGTACGTTTGTACGACCCTAATTTTGCCAACTTTGATGCTAATTAAGTGAACTTGTGAACCCTATTTTTTGAAATATTAATATAAATTAAATTGTTCTTTATTTTTTATATTTAATATAAATAATCAAATTGCTATATAGTGTGTTTTGCAAGTGTACTATGAATACATATTTCCAAGAGAATCTAAAAAATGCATAATTTGATTTAAAAAATCTAAGGTTAACTTTTAAAACATAATTAAGTGATTTTTTTTTTCATTTTTAAGCTTATAAATTTGATCAAGAATTTTTTCTTCGCAACCCTATTATATTTTCTTATTTCTAATAATAATCATTTAAAACTTAAAATATGCTATATTCCTATGCAAATTTTTAATCAATTTCATTGAAAATTGATTCATCTAAATTGGATTGAAAGATCTTTTTCTGATAGCAATATGACAAAAATATTTATAAAAAATTACATTATTAAATTACATACATAATACAATCAAAATAACTCGACTTTCACACCCATCTATAAACAAGAGTTTTTTTTTTTAAATGAAATTTTACACTAAATCCTTTTGTAGTGAACCAAATTAATGTTTTTATTTTTGAAATTTAGCTTTGACTTTGACTGGGTTTTTTATACATAATTATGCTAATTCCTTTTTCAACAATGACAAAAAAAAAATGGTAAATCTTGGAAGTTGTTCATTCCGACATTCCTAAATACTTTAATTGA
>JAPFFP010000088.1:4669989-4703337 GCA_026153255.1 Solanum medicagineum
TAAAGGGAATTTCTTTACAATTCATCTCCATACCCCTGACCAAAATTGTAGGGGGCTCAACACCGAGTTCCACGTTATTTTTTATCATCCAGCTGAAAGAATGTGATTGTACCTCTTGTTAGTAATGATTGATTTATGTTTAAATGTGATTGTACCTCTGTTTGTAATGATATTGATTTATGTTTAAATGTGATTGTACCTCTGTTTGTAATGATATTGATTCATGCTTCACAGATAGTTAAATTGAAACTCATTATAACAGTGAAGTACAGATTATGAATAAAAACTGAACCCTTTGGCTTTCATAACAAGGGTTCCCCTAGGAAAGTTATCTTTGCTTATAGCAATCCTCAACATCAGATGAAAGTTCAAAGTCATTAATCCGACAAATAGATAATTATACTTTGGTGTTGAAAAATGACAAAAGTCACACATTAGTGGTTAATAAGATGGGTGGACTCCTAATAAAGCTTGGCAATCCTCCTCCCTTTGAGTTAGCTTTCAGGATGTAAGTTAGGCCCAAGGCCTAATTTTGTATTTAGGGAAATCTCAATAATATGCCCAGTAATCCCATAAGTGGGTCTGGCGAGGATAAAATGTACGCAAACCCTACCCCTACCTTGGGAGCCAAAGAGGATGTTTTCAATAGACCCTAAGGTCAAAATAAATTATTATTATTATTATTAAACGATAATTGAACTGCAAAAAAAACGACACATCAAAGAACTAGAAACTCCCTAAGTAATACTATGACTACTTACCTCTCAACCTCCATCATTTTTTATTTTTTCAAATCAAGAGGGTAAATCTCAACCTCCAGTAACACCTTTCCTGATTAGAGATATAAGACTAAAGGAAACACTGTGACTCTTGAATTAACTATACAGAAACTCTCTCTCACTGCACTTATATCACTGGTACACCCCTTTTTCTTCTCTGCCACATTCTGGTGACGTCTCTCTAATTGCCAACCCTAGTTTAAAAAGCACAACTATTTTAACAAACTCTATCGTATTGCACCATCCTGCTAACTACCACAAGCAATGCATAGAAGCATGCAACTGCTGTGAGCATTCGGGATAATGAAAAACCAGGATTCATGCAACTGCTGTGAGCACTAGGGATAATGAAAAACCAGGATTCATGCAACTGCTGTGAGCACTAGGGATGATGAAAAACCAGGATTCATGTAACTGCTGCGGCGACTTAAGCGAATGCAAAACCAACCTAAGGAAAAGGAATTTTACAGTTATGATCAACTAATCCCTCTAGACTCACCGAGACTTCTCACTATACTCTCCCCACTACAACTGCTCGTCTGAACAATTGTGACTATTTCCTATTTATTTCTCTGGTGGGGGTGTTTGTTAAGTTTCTGTTTACTTCACTTTCTGCCTTTAGGAGTTATATTAACAAATGTAGTCAGTGGTAGTTTACAAATCAAGTGCCCTGTCATTATACTAGGTAAGAATTCTTAAACACAAGCGATTTATCTAAAGATCGACATAAGGTGCAAAGTTCCTTAAAAGAATAAAAGGACATTCACCAGCTATACGTCCATACAGATTAGGGACTATGGCTGCTAATAATTCTTAGCTATGATTATCACTCAAAGCAATTTGGAAAATAATGAAATGAGAAAAGCAAAAGTAGAAAATGTAGAAGAGCTCCAAGTGATTTATTTAATGGGATAATAAGAGTTCTCCTTTACATCTCAGTTGGAAATTACATAGATATCTCCTTTACATTTCATAGATGTATTTTGCAAGTGTCTGCAATAGGATGAGTAGTTTGAATGAAACAACAACATACCCAGTGAAATCCCACAATGAGTAGTTTGAATGAATACAAAATTTTTTATGCAGGAGGGAAAGATCAAGAAAATAGTACAATGCTTTACAGATATCAAAAGACTTCCCTAAGAACATTTTGTCCCACCAAATAATGAAAATTTTGGTATCTTCCCTAGAATTCAACAAGCCTTCTCTATGCCTATGTGATGGAGCAACAACATTAAAATTTATATAAACAAACAAGTCTGATAGAGAAACGAAGGAACAGTTACAAATTTGTAGGGGATAATGATTAGGTCAGAGAGAGTGTGTGATTTGACTCCATAATCACACACTCTTTAACCTAATCATTCATCTCCGGCAATTATATTTCCCTACAAAATCTATCTTGCTTTTTTCTCTTTTTCTTTTCTTCACTGATGTGCTTGTTTGTTTCTTTAAATTTTGATGTTCCTACTCTCTCTAATTGTAGAGGAAGGCTAGTTGAATCCTAGGAGGATACTCCTAATACTTCATTATTTGGAGGGGCAAAACTTCTTTCAGATTGCTGGAAGGAAAGAGCATGAAAATGGCATGACACTTGAAGCATGTGAAAACACAGTGTCCTTTCGTCTAAAAAACAATTATCCAGTGTCAGGATTTTGCATTTGATGTTGGATTAATTCAACTGTCCTAGAAATTGGAGACTTAGAAGTCAAAATTCACTTCCATGAGAAGGGATCTCTCACCATTCCATCAGATGATACAGAATGAAAATTTCAGCAAGACATAATTCAGCAACGAGGCACAACCAAATGAGCAATGACAATCTGAATCGTTCCGAACAAAAATCATTATATAACACAAATCATCTATTTTCTACTATCCATAGACATAATTTTGATGATCCATTGAAACAGAGCGTAGCTACTGGTAAAATTAGCTACTATCAAACATGAGCATCTGACTCAGTTAGCAATAACAATGTCACTAATAAAAGTTAATTGCCGATTAATGCATTTCTTCAAATGTTTCACAAATCGGATTCATTCCCTTCATTACACACCCAAGCATTTTGATCTTAATAAGTTAACCACGAGTTATTTAAATTCAGTAAATTTGTGCAACCGATGATAACCATACATCTGTTCTGATTTTCAAATCCTGCATGTTTTCACTGAAGGATATCGACAACATAGTTATAACCAACACATACCACTTCTCAATTCTGACATATTCACTAAACATAGAAATAGCACTGCTACAGCCTACCACTAACTAGAACCACAAATTCCTATGAAAACTCCTTCCAACAGATAACAACACTTAACACACAACGAATTAACAATCAGAATACTGAAAACTTCAAAAAAAGATATAAGAGCATACCGCTGAGCTAACAAATGCAGCACACCAGATCTTCAAAAAGCAATACAATCACAGAAAGCACACCAATTCTCACTGGATCTACCTAAATTAAGCTCAATTCACACTAATCAGCTACATATATATACATATATATACACACAAACAAAAAACCACAGAAAAGGCAAAAACAGGTAAATAGACAGAGTAGAAGAAAAGAGAAATCATTACAGTGCTCCGGCGACGTTCGGCGGCAATGGCGAATCCGAAAGCTATTAAGCTGAGTACTATTATGAGTAGATGAACAAGCGAAGATCCTCTGCCTTCCGCCATTTCTCGAAGCTTCGATTTAGGGCTTTTCACTTAAGTTTAAGTGTGTGTTGAGTGTGAATTGTAGTGTTGTTAGTGACTGACAGTGTGCTTTGTGTTAGTACTTTTTTGAGCAGTGTTTAAAGGTGGGAAATGAAAAATTAAAAGCAGTGAAAAAGAAGAAAGTTGTGGAATTTGTGCCTTACGCGATGTTAAGGAGCGTTTAGTATACGCGATGGGATTTGGTCTCTGCACTGTACTGTTAATTTTCACTTGTGTCTCACTCGCTGAGATTAATTTATTGATAGGAAATGATAAGATGTGAGCGTCCTCTCCTCTTTTGTAGTGGGTCACCTATACATTTTTTTCAAAATTTCTTCCTTTTTTGTCCTTTTTTTGCGAGTGAATGACAACCGTAACTGATGTCGATTCAATCCGAAGAAAATTAAGTGAAAATTTTACAAAGTTATTAGAATTTGATTAAATTTAAATTTATATTAAAAAATAAAATATTTTCTATCAAAGGTATTTCTAGTTAGAGTAAATAAATATTAATCATTTCATTACAAGTTTGTCACCTGTATATTTTGTTGTTTTAATTTATTATGGTGTGATATAATTTTAAAATTAATATACTTGTTATCATATTAGATTGCTTTGGTATACTTAAGTTCGATTTTGATACTTGTTGACAGGATAAATTAATAATTATAATTTATTCGATTCTAAGTAATTGTGATTAGGTCCGACCAAGGTGCAACTTGTATTAACCAAGCTCAACAATAATATTTTTGGCCTAATTTTACAAATAAAATTTGAAGAAGATAGTGCTACTCAAATCATATTCATTCTAGGAGACAGAAAATTATCTTCGATAGAATGGTTGTGAGAAGAGGAATTTTCACATATAGCTACTCAAAAATATCTTAATTATGTTTCAAAGATATAGTTTGAATGATTACATTTTACAGTTTGTATACATTTGTATAATTTGCTATACGATTAGTAACTTTTATACATCGATTGTATATTTCGCTATACAATTCGTACAGAAAGATTTGTATAATTCACTATACAATTCATATATATTTCGCTATATAATTTGATTCGTGCACAATTTTTGGATAATCGCATACAATATTTGTATAAATCACACGAAGTATACAAAACTCAAACTATAATTACAGTTAAATTTTTATCGCAAACCATAATTAATTCAAATTATAACTATGTTAGTTAATTAATTAATATATATTTATTTTATGCGTAATTTTTCCTCGTGAGAACTTCAAGTACTAAAAAGCAAATGATTGCCCGAACAAGAAAGAAGACCCGTTTTACAGAGTCCAGTCCAATTAACTTGAATAAGCTCCCTTAGAACCCAATTCCATTTGGCCCGTTCCAGTAATCTGAATGTTATGCTCCTGTTTTTTCTTGTAATTTATGGTCCATTTTACATCACTTCTAAAAATTGTTCCAAAACAAACTGAAAATCACGTGAAATTTATTAAACAATTGTCTAATATTTTACTTGCAAGATTGACAAATATATGATAAATAAAATAACTTCATACAGAAAGATTGCCAGTTGCTATATAGACAAAATCTAAAAGATAAATTAAACCAAGGACATTTGTCTAAATCCCACTGGAGTTGCTTCATGGTGAGGCAAATCTATTCCTATATTTACTCATTATGTGGCCATTATACTTGGACTGTCACATTTTCAATTGCTTAAAAAGGAAAACGAATTTTGTGAATTGTACACCAATGATTATATATATATAAATAGTGTATATTAAATTATGGAATCAGTCACTAATACTTGTATTTGGGTATATTGTTTATATCACAGTCTTAAATTGTGATTCCGTCCCAAAATTTGTATGAATGTAGGCATAGTGTGTCGGATCATCCTCTATAGTTTGTTTTGCTATTACTATCATGCTGCAAATTCTATCAGATTGTTCGTTACTTCTTGAAATTCAAGTGAGCCAAGGAATTTTATAAACACATTTAAATCTTTTCTGACTAGTTCATTGAGATCAAATAGTATCAACAAATAGGAAAAAGATTATTTGATTGCTAACTAATCATGATTAGAGTAATCATAAAGTGTTGTACATATACTTCATGTAGAAGAGTGACCTTGATGTCGTCTATGTTGTTTGAATTTTTTAAAAATGTCATTGCATTCATGTCAGATCTTCTAAAAAGACTCTATAATTTTTGAAAGATCTAACACGTAAGTAACAAAAAAATTTGAAAAATTCAAAAAACATGACTTGTCATGATCCACTAAGATTCAGTCTTTAGTCAACTCTGATCCGTAAAAAAAAAAAAAAAAAAAACATAAACTTAGGAACATCAGAGTACAAACATGTCTGGTATCTTCAAGTTTTCCTTTCTTTGTGAACTTGGAACTTCCTTGATGGCCTTCAAACCCCAAACATCATCCTCCCACAAAACATCATTGTACAAATTAATATAAGCTTCTCCCAAGAACTCCATGTCCCAAATAGGTGACCAACATGTTCCCCATGACATTTGTTCATCCACAACATTATCATTACTCCATGAACAAAGCCATTCATTAATCCAATTATCACACTCACCCATCAACTCCACATCCTTCACAACATCTCCTCCATCATTCTTTTCTTTCTCTATTTTCACCTCTTCACTTTGCTTCTCAACAACCCTTTTGCCCTTTTTCTTCTCCCCATAGTTATTTCCCATCATCTTACTACCTCTTTGCCTCTTCATCTTATCCTGGATCTTGCAGTCAAGCTTCCTTCTGCCTTGTTGCACTCAAAAGGGGTCTCCTCTTCTTTGTTGCACTCGAGGGTCAATCTCCGTCTAGCTCGGAAAAAACTTGAACAAGAATTAACAATCTTACTCTTAATTTATATACTAAATTTTTTATGCATTTGGTACATTTGGAAGGAAATATTTACTATTGATATAGATGTTGGGAATTAGAGGTGATGCAAGTTGGTCAAATTTAAACAAGTGACAAATTGAGGGAAGAGAAAGTTGCAAGTTCCCAAAATCACATGCAAAAGTTGATAATTGACCTTTGGAGAGCCACAAAAGTACCTATGTATTGGAAGTATTTGGACCATAACAAATAGTAGATGCTTGTGTGGCAAAAGTTCAATGAATAATCACCTACATCAAGTGGGATTGAATGTGACTCGTTCCACTGTCCCATTTGTCGACATAAGAAAATATAAAAATTAACTATCTCTACTATTTCATCTTATTTTTCGATGGTGTAATTTTATAGTTGTTTATATGATTGTAAATTACTTTATATTAAAAGAAAATTAAAACAATGATATATTGTTTTAGAGCTTACTTTATTTTTACCCAACTTATTGGATGTTAGGTCAGAACTTTAATTAGGTGCTAAAAATAGTGTATTTATTAAGCAGTTAGATTTGTTTATTGGTGGGGTTTGTGTACAAACGTCCAAGTTGTGTCATTTGAGTGTCACTAGGAGGCAACTTGGGGTTCTCTTTTTTGTTATTGTCGAAAAGTTGGCCTTTTAATTTGGGTCATGCCGACCTATGATTTTTTCATGTATGAAATATTTCACATCAACGATAATGGAGTTCGATTTTTTTAGATGAGAATTATTTGAAAATAGTTTTTTCATTTTTATAAGATAGTGATAAGGTCTGCATATATTTTATCTTCTTCAGATCACGCTTGTACAATTTCACTAAACATTTTATTGTTGTTGAAGATAAAACTTTTTAAAATTAAAATATTTTAATTAGTATGAGATCGTTTATAAGCTTCAATTTCTATCGTAAATCTATCTTTACTTCAAACATGTAATTTTAGATATGTCATCGTGTTTTAGCTATATCAATATGCCATTGATGATGATGAGAAACGTAAAATTAAATAATTTTAAACAATATAAAAAGTTTTTTCTTTTGAAAAATTGGATTTTATTTTTCTTCAACATATTGAAAAAAGGAATAAATTATACTAATTAATATTATACCATGGTGTAATCGTAGATATAAACACCCCCCCCCACACACACAATATACATTTTTAGAAAGAAACAAATACTTACTGTATATACTATGAAAATCCTACGCAATATATATAGTCACATAATATTAACATGATTATGATTTATGACGTATTATTCTAAATTAAATAATTTAAGTTTGAGCTTTGAGAATAAAAAAATTATATTCAAAATGTTCTCTTTAAAGATAAATTTTTCAAGGTATAAATTTGAATTAATAAAATTATAATATAAATATTAAATATAATTTTTTTTAAAAAAAAAGTTTCTTATAAATTCAAAAATTCCAAACTCGAAGAAACTATTGCTCGATACATCATGTGTTTTGGTGACAGTCCAAAAACTTAGATGTTATTTTTGGCATGCTTGACAATTGACATCTCATAAATCAAAACAAGTCGACAGAACCTTCTTCTTTAATTGTAAAAAATTTAAATATACATATTATATTTCCAATAATTCTATAAATAGAAAATTTCTATTTTAATGAGCTTTATATAGTTGAAAATGATTTATCCAAGTTAGTATGTATAGATGGAAGTGCATGTATAGTTATTTTTGTAAATCAAATTCAGACTAACAATTATAAAACAACTTCAAATATACGAATTTTATGGTAAAGTATTCATATAAATATTTATTTTATTAACTTGTGGTTCAATTATTTATTTAGTTCTACCAAAATATGACTATCTAAGCTATTTTTTAAGAAAATAATACAAAATATGATATGAATGATAATATTAAAATATTCAATAAAATTAACAATGAAATAGCATAAAATAAGTATCGCAAATAAATAAGTCAAAATGAAAATCATTATAATTTAAAAGTACTAAAACATGTTAAAATAAGTATAGTAAGTAGTAATTGCATGTCTAAACATCAAAGAAAATCTAAAATTAGGTTAATGCATTTTAATTATCTAAAACAATATAAAATTAAAGAACAAATATTCAATATTATTGTCATTCTCAGTGTTAAATTGAATTTTTTATTAACACTAGTATTGATTAATTAAGTTTTGATCTGAGTTTTATTAGAGCTACTAATATCTTGGACTATAACTTTTATCGGACTATTCAAAATTTTAAGTTAAACTCGAAATAATATGTTAAAAGATAAAAACTACGCAAAAACATAAGAAAAATTTATAAATCATATCAAAGTAAAGAGTTTTGTGTATAAAATAAATTTCAGAAATTACGGGTATGATTGATTTGGTCTCACTTTGACTATTTAAAGTTAAAATCAACCAATCTGAATATAGTCATTTTTTTTTCAATACTAAACTAAGCTAAAATCAAATCTATAGTCAATTTTTTTTTTCTCGATTTGCAATTTAATGCGATTTTCGATTTGATTTTGTTCATCTTTCTGTAGGTCCAAATAATTGAATATTTTGTAGTTAATTCACACAACAATTAGAAACCTTTTTGTTGATTTTGGACTTAGAATTTGTTGGTTACATAAAGGTCTTAATTGTTCAGAGTATGAAAATAAATACTCAGGCAAGTAGCTCAACAATATTATGACATTTACCCAAAAAAAAAAAAACAATATTATGACAATGCAAAATTCTTCACTCGCAATTTATATTATATGGTCTGAATAAATCAATTCGTTGCCCATGTTTTCTTTGTGGTTTTTTTTTTTTTAAAAAAAAATGAAGTTTGTCAATATTAGCTATAAGTTAATAATTTAAATAATACGTTGAAAAATGTCCATTTTCGTCATGCTTAGATGTCATTGAACATCAATGATTAGATCAAAAGAATAACAATATCGTATGATAAAACTAAGATAATTTTACATAAATTTCATTGTGTTAAAGAGATAATTACTTACTATCCCTGATTTTTTTTTTAAATTACAAAATTCTCTTAAAATTTAAGAATTTCGAATAAAACACTCATCATCTCAATTCATCGCATGCCGATTTAGGATACCACTTAATATCTCGATACATCGTGTTCTACTTCTGAATGGATCACTCAACGATCGATGCATTATCTTTATTGATACAACACACATTTGTCCCGATATATAGCTCAACGTCGTCTCGATACATCATATTCAGATACATTACATTTGTCGATATAACACACATCTATCATAACACATCACATTCCAATATAATGCGTCTCTATTGCGTAAAAGTGATACATCCGAGAATAGGAGAGTATGAATTTTAATAATTTTATCAAATGATGATTTTTTTTTAAAAGAATACGATAAAAAAAAAACTATTTTTTCCTAAAATCAAAGGAATCAACTGACCAAAGCCAATATAATTGGACAGTCCAACCCCTCTTCGTAGCAAATTGGGTTTATAAGAATTAGTCGACCAGATTTTGCTTGTTGAGCAAAGTTTTGATGTTATGTTATTTTTCTGAAATGGCTAATTTTTAAATAGTTTGAAATTAGTAGTTTAAAAAGTAGTAGGTGTGTACAAAAACACTAAATTTATATCACAGTTCTTATTGAAAAAAATATACTAGTAAGTTTCAATATAAGTAAAACAACTATGTAATTTCATTTTAATAAATTTGAATATATAATTATATCACATTTAGACAATTATGTGCTTGTATATATAATAAATTATATATATATATATATATATATATATATTTGTTTTGATTAAACACATCCTTTTATGGAACAACCACAAAATAATAAATCTAAGATAATTTCGAAAAGAAGAAAAAATGTACAAGGTGAAAAATTGATCCCTAATACTTTTAAAGTAAATAATTTAATATTCAATCAGGTATATCATTCAGCCTGTCTATATAGTATAGTATAACACAAGAGATACTTCATCCTTTTAGAAAAGAATGACATGCATTTTTTTTAGTCTGTTTCGAAAATATAAGCTCTTTCTGTTTTGATAACATTTTAACTTTAATTTTCACGACATTTGGTACATTTGATAAAATTGAATTTAAGAAAACAAGGGGTTTGTCTTTTGGGTCAAGCTTATCGCACAGAGCTTACCTAGTGCGGGTTAGTTATCTGGTTTGCAAGCTATTATATAAAAGTGAGAGTTTACTTCGTTGACACCCAAAAGAATAACAATTGCAAATTTCTTTTTTAATTAAAACAAAAACTATAAAATTAAAAAGTATTATTTATTTTCTTAAATCCATACGAAGTCATATTTCTTTTTGAAACCAGGTGGGGGGAATATTTATCAATTTTAAAAAAATATATTCATAAAATATTTAATTTTCTGAAAATGCTACTGGTATGCCTAATATATATAACACAAATCAGCTTGTTCAACTCAGAAAGTGGTGAATTGTACTCCGTTTGAGCCTGTGCCTTTTCGATCAACAATGCAGAATTCGCATATCGTCGCCCTAAAACCCTTGCAATATCCCTATCCTTTACCTCCTCGCCGCCGGCTACTCATGAGCAAAACCTACAGAACACTGCTTCAGATTCTATCAAATTGCCCCGGAACCGACTCTACCATTGATAAACAAAAACTAGGTAATCTACTCAATTTTTTTTTTCATCTTCTTTGCATGTATTAGCAGAAAATGGAACTTCAAGTATGAATTTATATGTTTATATATTCAATTTGAGACGACGATAGGCTGGAATGAACAACATTGATGTGTGAAGCCCGCCACATGTTCATATGACGAAGGTAGGGGAGATGAGGTTGTTTAGATGGATGTGTGAGTACACCCGGAGGAGGAGAGATATGATTAGGAATGAAATTATACAGGGCAAGGTGGTAGTGACATCAAACGGAAGACAATACGAGGGAAGTGAGGTTGAGACTAAAAGGAGGTGTGAGAGATCGGTTGTAGCAAGAGTTAGAAGAGATAAGCTGAAGAAAAACTTGTAGGAGGTGATTAGATAGGATATTGCACAGACATGACCTTAAATAGGAAGATCTAGAGGTCGAGAATTAGATAGACTAGAGAGTTAGCAGCTATATGACCTTGGATAGGAAGAGACAGAGGCCGAGAATTAGACAGACTAGAGATTTAGCAGCTATATGACCTTAAGTAGGAATATATGAAGGTTGAGGATTAGACTAGAGAGTGAGCTAGTCTCCTCTCCTCTTTTCCTTTGGTTGTATTCAGTTATTGCCTAGTTTCCTGTTGTTCGATATGTATTACTATCTTCTGCGAAATTTGTTTCATATTGTGCTATTGGTTGCCTCTTTTCTTACAATCCAGCATTGGATACTTTTCTTTTGAGCTGAGGGTCTGCTCGAAAACAACCTATCTGCCTCACAAAGGTAGAGTAAGGTCTATTTATATCCTACCTTCCCCTGACCCCACATGCGGGATCACATTGGCTACTTTGTTGTTGATAGAATGGAATGACCTATTAAATCTATTGAGTGTTTTAATTGTTGGTTGGCTTAGCATCTGAGTGTGATCATCTTTTCCCCCCTTTTGGTATCTTACATGCAACAAATGTATCTCAATATGTGTTGTGATGTTACATATGCTTCTAATAATCGTATGATTGCACATGTACAATATATACACACAATGATGGTTCCAACTCTATTTTGTAGTTGAAGCTTGACTTCAGTATAAGAAGAAACTAAATAAAAATTATAGTTATAGTATCATGTTGATATTGATGAAGCCATTTTAATTTACAGATGACAATGACAGCAGTAAACTGGGAAAAGATAATGAAGTCGGTGAATTGGTTGATCATCATCTCATGAGCTCTGAGAATTTGTTAGTTACTGGTCCAGCTCATAAGGAGTCTGACAATCTGGTAGTGCAACCGGGTCCTGGTGATGGAAATGAAGGGAACTCTCGTGATGGATATGGAGATTTTACTGGTGCACAAATGCAAGTAGATTTAGATCTGTCAAATCATATAACTGATGCAACAGAAGGCGATAGAGGTGATTTTATAACAAATGATATCGTTGATAAGAATTGTTTGGGAGACAAAACTCTTGGTTGTAACTATGAAATGGTCAAGGAACCTGGGAATATGTGTAGCATTCATGAAGCGGAACTGAAGGAGCCTAATCCTATCAGACAGGTAGAATTAGACAAACAACCCAGTATTGATGATGTCAGTGCAGCAATAGAATCTTGTTTTGGTGCGGATGCAATTGCTGATTTGGTGCAGCCTCTAGAGCTCTCTGGAGAGAAAATGGATGTTTCTGAGACACATTTGTCTCAAGAAATGAAGCATGGATTGCGGGTAAAAGAGGTGGAATTGGAAACATTGATATCTTCTGCTGGAGAAACAGATTCATCTGTCCATGTTCCTATGGGTGAAGAGATGGAGGAAGGGGAGGCTTTTGGAGATTTTATGGTTTTTGATGAATCAGATTATGACATTCTTAATCAAGTTGGGAATGAGAAGAAGGATGAAGCAAATGAGTCTCCTGCTAACATTTACTGTAGAGAAGAGTTTGCTTTTGATGTTCACAATAATTCACCACAGAGGAAGGATGTTTGTGCCTCTTCATCCGTTAATGCAGTTGATGAGGATAACAATTTTGTTGGGGGAGAGTTCATAAGAAAATTTAGAGAAGAGCCGCAAGATAACACTGCGAAGGTTTTCCACTCAAAGGATGTCGAGACCAGAAAGGTTTGTGTGTATGACACCATTTTGGATAGTGGAAATGATGCTAAGCAAGTAGGTGGAGATGTGAAGTTAGATCATCTGGCTGGTTCTCAATTCGACTCAACCTCCGGTGTAAATGCGAAAAAAAGAAAATACTTAAAAGTTGCTGGTGAGGTATGATCACATCTTTTGATTTGTTAGCACTTAATTTATGTTCCTAACTATTGCACTTTCCACTATGTGCTACTTTCAAGTCTGTTCTGGGTAATTCATTTTCCTTCAGTTTTCCCAGTGTTAGCATTCTTTTGGTGATTCTCTTCTTAGAAATATTCTGACTTGTTCATGTGATGGTTCTGCTTTAATTCACCATAAATGCCTGTCTTCTCTGGCAGCTGAAAAGTTGTTTGTTTGCTTGATATGGCTAGTAAAAAAATCTGTCCAGCTATCTTGCTTGTCTTGGACTTGGTACATTCTCATGCATCTATAAAAACTATCTCCAATCTGCTATTGAACATAACTCACTCGCTGTTTCAACCATTGAAATTTCATAAATGCCCATCTGCACTTTTTGTGTGACTATTCCCAATTATAGACATTCCCAAAGTCAAAAAAGGAACGCTGACCTTTGATCAATGTCATAAATGCACAGAGTGTCCAGACATATTACCATGCTTACTGACTATTATCAAAATCATCAAGACTTGACTATAATGCATTCTCCTCCTCCCCCCTCCAGAAAAGGAGGAAATGGTAGTAAGGATTTTAGTAGGTTTCTAAAGTTACTGATGCTGCAGCTGCATACTTTGTATAGAGTGCATTATATGAAGTTACTGATGCCACATCTGCATACTTTGAATATTTATGTGGTTTTCTTGCTTGACCTGAGGATGGAAGGAAATGGACAAAAGTAGAAGTTGGATTTCTGTCATTGACTTTGTGTTTTAATCAACATTTATTTGATAAGTTAAAGTTCTATTGATAAAGGTACCCAGATGGTACTGTTACAGTATTCCAGCTGCAGATACAAAACGTACCTCTATGAGTCACCTAACTCCTCTAGAAAATCCATGTATTGATCCAAACTTTCCACAATACTATTACACCAGAAATACAAAATTTATAAACATCTATGTTTAATGCATTGAACATTCAAAGTCATGTTTGTGGCTGCATGTCAGAACATTAATGTAGATGGATACAGTACAGTTTGCAGTTTGTCAGACATGAGTCTCTCTTTCTATGTTTTCATCAGCTGTGAATGTTGTTATATTTGATTCTGTTCATCTTGTGACAGAATGAGAATATTGGCAAAAATGAAAAGAAGCGAGGTCCTCTAACCAAGGAAAGCAAAGCAAAGAAAAAGGTGCACCATCTCGTTCTCTCTTCATTTTCATTAATTTGTAAATGAGTTAATCATCCCATTACTGAATGCAGATGTTAAATCTGGTAGAATAATCTACTTATGCTCAGGTTTTATTGGATCAAGTTGTTTCATTCTTTAGTGTGTCTCTATTTACAGGAACTTGTATATTTTGTAGGCCAAGCAGAGAATTAAACGAGCTGAACAGAGAATAAAGCTCGGAGTTAAAAGGCTGAAGCTTCCACCAGTGGTGAAACCAAAAGTCGTGAAATATTGCCGTCATTATCTCAAGGGAAGATGCTTAGAGGTAACTCAGAATCGTATAATATAGGGTAATATGATTTAGCAAATCTCTCAATGTCTCAGAGATCTGACCTTTTTCATTTATCTTCTGACAGGGTGAGAACTGCAAATTTTCTCATGATACCATCCCCTTGACAAAGTCAAAGGTCTGTTTTTGCTGCTTTTGTTTTATTATACCATATTGTTGCAAGCTGTTTGCAATGCTAGGTGATTTGAAGTCCTGCTGTGATGCTACTGCTTACCTTACTGCCGAACTGAAAGTTGGTACTTGGTACATTCTATTTGAAATAGCAACCAGTGAGTTGGAATGTTTACGAGCACTCCAATCATTGCCATATTCTGAAATCTTATTTATTTTTGAGGACTTTGTTATAACGAGACATAGAATTAGAAATAATCATGTAGGTCAACCCTATAAAAGTTATATCTGCTCACTTCCGTCTGGAATTAACAACTTAAATAGGGGGTGGGACCTTACTATGTATGCATATTCCACATTTTAGGTATGCTTTAAATTATATATGTTGCATCATTTGTGTTGATTAAAATTAGTTTCTCTGGGATGGACACATTTCAATTTGAAATTGTGAGCTAGATCTGAGTGTCTAAGTATCTATTTCTGTCTACTATATGCTTAGATTCTTATTGAGAGAGCAACTCGCCAAGGCATAAAATGCTTGCCGCAGTTTTGAGGCTACTGCCTTCTTTCATAGTGTCCAAGAAAAACCTTGTTTGGTGTTTTAAGTTCCAATTTTATGATTTTTGATTTGCAGCACTGTCAAGTTGTTCCGAAAAGGAACAAAAATTTATATCTCCTTTCCTTTAAAAGTATCCACTGTTGCTTTTACAAGTATTTGTTTCTATCATGTAGCATAACATTCTGGCTTCTAACTTTTGTCAAGATCTTTCCTCTTCAGCCATGTTGTCATTTTGCACGTCAGTCTTGCATGAAAGGTGATGACTGCCCGTTTGATCATCAACTCTCCAAGTATCCATGCGATAAATATGCATCCCAAGGGTTTTGCAACAGAGGTTCTAGTTGTTTATTTTCACATGAGGTATCTTCCTCCCTGCGATTCAGCTTTTAACTTTTCTAATTTCTTAGTTGTGCACAATTTTTTATCTTCTTACATCTTTGGATGTGCATTTTTCTCTTTTATCTCAAGTTATTTAACAACTTCTCTCACTGGCTTATCTCAGATAACTGCTAAGACAGAGGCAGTTACAAGTCCTATTGCTTCAAACTCTTCGATTCAAGTAAACACAAATGGAATGTCGCATAAAGACGTTAACTCCACATCTAGTTCATCTGGGCTTGTTCCCAGTAATAGCACTGAGCGAACTGTATTAGAGCATGTGCGAAAGGCAGCTGCATTAGCGCCGAAAGGTATCACATTCTTATCTCGTGGGAAGTCTTTGCAAGGTGATGCCATAAAGCATGAAGAAGTTGGTTTATCCTCCAAGACAGATGATGTTGACAATATTCAGAAACCTCATGGATTTATGAAAGGAGCATCTACGATTCCACAGGGAATGAACTTCTTGTCCTTTGGCCGAGCACCTTCAGCTGAGCCCAGTGGTGACACATTGTCAGGCATGCTTAATATGGATTATGGAGTTGATAAATTGCAGCTGGTTGACATGAAAGCCAAGTTAGGGAGCATCAATCAAATGTCTACTAGAACCGCTTCTGGTTCTGTACCTCGGGGTGTAAACTTCCTCTCAGTTGACAACGCAGAAGAAGATAGATCGCATCCTAGTGAGCGTCACAGTGCTGAATCACCCATTCAGAAGAGACAAAATATACCAAATACAACTTCCAGTGAAACATTGCTTAGGCAGTTGAGTTCTTTATCTCCTTCTGGACAGTCCTTAATCCAGTCCGCACAAAAGTCCAATGCGGAAATTGCCAGCTCCTCGAAGGCACCGTTCCTTGCAAATACACCGAGCTCGATTCAAAAGGCTCTTCAGTCAACTTTAGCATTTGCGTCCAAGTTTGACTTGGGAGTCAAGTATGGAATGTCCAATGGTTCCTGACATCAATTCCTTAATCAGTCATAAGGCTGGAAGTTGTTGTTGTTAAGGCTGGAAGTTCACCGAATAGGTGAAGGAATTTAATGGCTTTCGACTGTGGTTATGGTAGTATGCTCATGCTCAATAAGCTATGAAGGCAGTCTGTATGTTTGAGTAATGAAGTTGTCAGTTGGTTCTTTCCTTACTCTTTCATGTGAGAAATGAGTTTATTTAAAAACCATAGAATAACAAATACATTCTCTCATCTTGAAAATATGACAAACTGAGCTAAAAACAACATTTTTATGGTCTGCTATTCCTGGTCAATTTCTTGTGGAAGTACATAAAGTAAGTTTTGATGCTTGTTGGATTGAAAGGCTGGCTGCAGTGGTGGAACTAACAGCAAGGAAGGAAGTGGGTTGAAGTGTATACCCCTCATCTGGAAATTACAGTGTGCTAATAGTGTAAAAATAAATGTTCTTTTGTATATACAACTGTTGAATCCCTTAATATAAAAGAAGTTTCTAGGTCTTGTATTTTTTTCATTTCTTTGATTTCCTTTGTTAGGATTCCTGGCTCCACCAATTAGTTTGTAGAACTGGTTGTTTCATTTTTTCCCCCTGCTTTAGGCCTCATATGATGCTCATTACTAGTTGCCAAAATAGTATTTAGTTCACCTTGTCCCTCTAATGAAATTTTGGATGAACAAATTGTAACTTCCCTCTTGTCTCTTGTACCCTGCTAAAGTTGAATTAAGTTTAGGTGTGTTGAAAGGCGTGGAGGTGGAAATACAGATGCTAGTCCCCTGGTCTTCCAATGTCACCAATACGTCTTTTGTAGTTTCTTATACTTAAATTTCTGTTGTTTCTTGTACTTTGACTATCATATTGTTCTGTTGCTGTACTGTTTTGTTACTATCATGTACTGTTTTGTTACTATCTTTTGTTTCGTGTACTTCCACCTTTTCTTTTTCTGAATTGTTTTGGACTGTTTTTCTTGAGCCGTGGGTCTATTGGAAACCTCTCTACCTATGAGATAGGGGTAAGTTTTGCATACATTCTACCCTCCCCAAACCCAACTTTATGGAGCTTCACTGGGAATGTTGTATTAATTTCTTGTATCTATCTTTTTAATGTGGCCAAAAGTGGAATCTCTGTCCATGTAGCGCTGTCTTTTGAGAAAACTGTAAGCGCTGTTTGCAAGTAAAAGGGCTTTTATGGCTGGTGCAGCTGATGATACTGGATATCGGTGGGCTTTTAGCAAGTCCCTGGCTGCTGCAGGTGTTGTTATTCTAGTTGGAACATGGGTGTGCCATTACTTGAAATTTACAATTCCTTGTGGTAATTCAGCTTAAAATTTCCTTATATCTTCAAATGTTTTGATGTTTTTGCATTTCTTTCTAGGCTTTAAACATTTTTGCAAACAAGTCTGTGATGTGGGAAGTTTGATGAATCACGGGTGATGTTGCTGCACCTGTGTCGGATTCTTCAAAAATGCCTTACTTTTGAATCCTGCACTACTTTTGAAGGAGTCAACAGGCCCTCGGTGACATTTTTGCAGAGTTTGAGCGACATAGGTGGTAAGAGTCTAAATTTGTGTTTCTTTAGTACTGCTGCAATAAAAGGATTTATGACTTAACACATGCCTGAATATGTAATTTCTAAGCAATGATATTATGATCGAATTATAGCCTTTATCGAGCTTTATAGAGGGGGAAGGAAGATCATAACTCATCATATGGTTATGTGATTTATATTTATTTTCATTGTGTTTCTATTGGATTATCCAAAAATAACCTCTCTGTCTCCATGAGGTTGGGGTAAGGTCTACGTACGCTCTACCTTCCCCAACCCTACTTGTTGATTTCACTGGATATGTTATTGTAACTGCATTATCCCGAAACCTGTTTTTTCCTCCCCTGCAGATTAAAGCAAATAAGTGTTTTGCTGATTCTTCTAAGTGGACAGTTTTGGTATGTAGTTCTCTACATCCACACTTCTTTGTGCATGCTGAATAAAATGAACTCACTCAAACAGGGTTGTGCACAATAAAGAGCAAGAAAGTAAAAGAAGTAAAGCATGCTTCTTGCTTGTCCTTGAGGTACCTTTTCAGGGCATGGAACTGCATACTGAGTCGAGGGTCTATCGGAAACCACCTCTATATCTTTTGAGGCAGGAGTAAGGATATTCTAACATTATATGCTATGTTTTAAATTCTATTTGGTATATCCTTTGTGTGAATTAAAATTAGTTTTGTCTAGGATCTTACTTCTGAGTATCTATTTTCTGTCTACTCTATACTGAAGTTTCTTAGTGAGAATTAGGCAACTCACCAAGGGTTGGGGGGCATCCTCATTTCATTTCTATTTCTTAACAAATTAACGATCAATAGCTTATTAGTAGCAGAGTTTAGCAATCACGTAGCTTCTTAGTTTCAATGTGTTTTACTTGGTTGCTTCATTTGCTTTGTATCTTGATATATTGCTGTCTTACATGAGCCGTGGGTTTTATCATACCTGGCACAAGTAGGAATAAGGTTCAGGTGCAACTTACCTTCCCTCAGACTCCATTCGTGGAAAAATGCATATTCTTCTTAAATAAAAGCGTGGGGGTAATATAATGAAGTTGACCACCCTGTAGCCACCTTTGACTATTTCTGCTTTTGTTTTTCTCAAATTATTTCTTAATATATAGATGTATTTGGTATAATGAGTATTAATTGGCTATAAGCAATTGAAAATAACAACTTTATAATTTAATTAAACATGATGTAACCAACTGATAAGCTAGTTTTAGCTAATTTGTACCTCACGCAACTATATCACTATTTAAGTCTTTAAGTTTCTAAATAATTCCAAGAATGTACATCACATGAAATAATACAAAAGAATCACTATCAACCCTGCATGTTAAAAACTGTCAAAAAGATTTTTGCAGGGTAACTCAAATAAGGTAAGTAAGAGGAATCAAGATTTGAAGTTTACCCGCTCTAAATTTGTTATTAAATGTATAGCTAGTTTTAGTTAATTTTTTATTTGTAATTAAAAATTCGTACATATTACTAAGCTCGTTAGAAAACATACCTAATACTATAGCTTCATCTTTGCCAACAAAGAGGATATATTATATGTTTTTTCTTCCATATTGTTAATTACTTCCTCCATTTTAATTTATTTTTCATGTTTTTATTCCAGCATAAGTTTTAAGAAAGGAAAAGAGATATTTGAATCATGTGGTTTTAAATAAATTAATGATAAAAATCAGTTGTTGGGGCTTGGGGCTTTCATGTTGGAGGTCCCAAGTTCAAACCTCTTGCTAGTGAAAGCGAGGGGTTTACCTTCTAGGTCGAGCTCGTTACACCAGACTTGTCTAGTGTGGATTACCTATTCTATGTGGTTTGCGAGCTATTACATAGAAGCGGGGGTTTACTCTGTGTGCACCTAAAGGATAGCGGCTGCGAGTTTCCTTTGTCCTATATCAGATTGTCTTTTAAATATGTGATGTTAAACGTGTTACATGAAAAATTGAAATAAAAGTAGCGAGTAATATCTTCTAGGGTCTTTCAAACAATCTCTTATTTTACACCAATTATATATATAAAATATATGAAGTTTATGTACATATATTTTATAAATTAACAATTATTTAGTGTGTAGATCTGGTCCAATTATGTTTTTCTAATTTTTAATATTAGTGCTAATACTTTCCTTGATTCATTTCTTTTTTAAAAAATTATTCCAACGTGCAGCTGTTGCTTTATACGTTGGGGCTAGGAGATTCTCTGTCTTTATTGGAACTGGTCAACTTTGATAATGTCTTAGTTGTAAAACACAAAAAAAACCAGCACCAATTTGACTTTATTGCTTTTGTTTGAAATTCTTGTAGAAACACACCTGATTTGTCTTTTAACTTCAACACCCACAATTATTACATTTTTTAAAAGCATATACAAGTACATATGTTCTCATCATTTTAATCCTTAAGTCGACGATATATCAAAGATAACTTTTTCTACCTTTAACGTAGGAATAATATTTGCATACACAGTATTCTCTTCATACATCACTAGTTGAACTACATGAAGTATGTCATCGTTATTGTAATATACTCTCTTCATTTCCTTTTACTTGTCACAATTTTCTATTTAAAAATCAAATGATATAAATTTTGACTAACATTTAAGGATATATCATAAAATGTAGCAAGTCAAATTGGCTTTTAAAAATCATATCGTAATAACTTAAAAGAAACAGAGAGTAAAATATATGGTATACTAGAAAGAATTTCTCTTCCCCATAAAAGTAGGGATTGTAGGAATTGGTTCTATGCACATGTTATTTTCTTCAAATTTCACTTATAATGTTATATTGAGTATTTTATTATCATTTTGTAATTTTAAAGAATATATAAGATTTGGGAGGGTATAAAATTTATGAAAACTCATGCTTTAAATATTTCATAATATTTTATCTTTGAATTTAAAATGAATAGTATAAAATTAATTAAAGAAAGTGTATCACGTAAATTAAATATGATGGAGCATTAATCTTTGGGAGTCACAATCACCAAGTGTGTAGCCAGGATCAATGCTTTAAGCAAAAGCTTTATTCCACATTTACTTTTTGGGAATTTTTACCCAATAACTTGCCTTTTATCCTCAACGAATTTGACCTTTTATATCCTTTTTTATCACCTTTAATTTATATTCTGCCAATGATTTAGTGAGAATCTGAACCCCTTTTCCTAATTGAATTTATTAGGAGCATGATTAATGGTATTTTAATCATGAATTGGTATGGTCCAAATTCAAACCTTTTGGGATTAATCAGATTCTGAAACTGGAAAAAACTTCAGTTTATTTGATTAAGAAACATCACCACCAAATGTCTATACATAAAAAGAAAGAAGAAAAAGATACTTTCCCTGTATTTACTAATTACTTTATTTAATTCTTTTCTATTGATAACGTTAATGCCAATATCTTACTTATGAGTTTACAAAGAGGTTGAGATGGTCAGAGTTAAAGTCATGATCAAACATAATATTTATTTGATGATAATTTTAGTAAATAAAATTTTCTCTAAGAGGTGAATTACCAACACCGATATTTTATTTATAAAAGATAACAAAAGGACTAGGTTAGTTATGATCGAAATCATGATCAAACATAATATCTGCTAGATAAATTTAGTTAAAAACTAAAATTATGCTATTACTATCACGTATAACTTTATAATGGAAAATGTTTGATTCTAATATTGCATATTCTATTCTAATTGAACATGAATGGACCGTAATTGAATCACTCAAATATTATTATTTCATTTAGAAAGTAGTCAACAATTTTAAATAACTCCCTTTCCATTAAATTTAATGCAATTGAGTTTTTTTTAAAAAAAGATATTCCTTTTAATTATTTTATAAAATTTCATTGAAATAATATTTTTAATTTTAAACTATTTTTTTTTAAGAATTAATGACTATTGTGTATCCCATACAAAAGTAATAGTAATGACTACTTAATAGGAGAAATGATGCATTAATTGGCATCCACCATTAGCCGGGCAAAGCACTAAATACCTTATTTGGTTAAGAAATTAGCTTTAAATGAAATTTATGTTCAAATCCTTTTTCAATTAAATTTCAACCAACTCATATCCAAATTCCTACTAAATACCTACTAGCTGTCAACCTAAAATCAGGTAAAATTGGAACAATTCATTCTTTAAAAAGAAATTCACAAGAAATGTAAAATTCTTCAAGGTAGAACTCTTTTTTTTTTAAAAAAAAAGAGGGGGGACTTCTAGAGTTGATTTCCAACCAATAATTTACTGTCCTTCGCGTAGCAAACAAGCAAAGCATCATCATTCACCCCACAACAGCATAGCATGCAACCGTCGAATTGAAAATGATGCAAGAAAAATCAAACCACCATACGCACGCAATTTACGCAACAAATTGATCATATCATATAAGCCTTAATAGGATATTTTTTATACATTTTCTTTTTCATATATTTACAAAAGTGAATTGACTACAACCATGACTCCACTCAACAACTAGTAAAGCCGCCCATATTGACATTTTCTAAACAACCCCAAAATGGACACAAAATCCTAACTTCTTTGAAACTTCTTACTTACAACACCATTCCAAGGGAGTTTTTACTTTTTACCCACTTCCTTTTTTTACTAAAACTCCTAATTTTCTCTCATAATTATTTACTTGGGTTAATAACAACACAACTCTCATTTTTTTTCAACTTACAGACCCTTTTAAACATATTTACATTAGACAAAAGGATCTTGTTTTACCATGTTCAAAATTCATGTTTTTTCCTCTTCCTCCTGCTGATGCTAAAAACCAAAGGTTGATTACTCTTCCTTCATGTAAACAAACTTCAAATTACCTCTATATTTACTTGTCTCCTTTTCGAGTGTTGAAACTCACGTTTTGATTAAGCCAAGGCAGGGATGCTGCAGTTACGGCGATCCCTGTCAAGGCAATCGAAGCCCTCAACTCTAACAGCTGGGTTGTTACCAAAATTCGCCCTCACGCATCCACCTTTTCTGGTGGATGCGGATGGGGACGAAGCCAGTCCGGATGGTATAGGAATCGCCCGTGGTGAAATTGGGGTTACCTTCTCATCCCCAAAACGTGCATCTTGAATTAATGGGTTAGATACTCTGCTCGGCGGTGACCCACAAAAAAATGGGGGCGACGAGGCTACCTGTGCAGCAGATGATTGATCAGCACCACCACTACCACCCTGTAACAAAAAACAGAATCAGTAATCAGTATATGTTTCATAGGACCCGATCCTGTTCGGGTTGTAGCTGATTATAAACTGATCGTAAACCGCTGATAAGTTTGTTACAAATCATTTTCGGAATTTGATCAAAATTGAGTGAGATTCATTCTAAGCCACTCAAATTACAGAATAAGATGAAATTAACCAATCCAACACCTTACAGTGACAAGTACATGATGCTTTCACACACTTGGACAAAAGACCTTTTCAATATGGCCACACAAAGTTCCCTCTATTTCTCTTTCATTTTACTTGAAACACTTGGACAAAAGGCCTTTAATTGATTTTTTCCACTTCCTACAAATGAACTCCACATCGACAAACTACGATTACAACAACATACCTAGTGTATATGGCCTTACCCCTAACTCGTGAGGTCAAGACGACCTACGATCTATTATATTATATAAGTAGTAACTGAAAAGCGACGAATAAACCTACCTTTGCGAGAATGATATCCAGTAGTTCAGCTCCAGCTCTTGAATCACATAGCTCCTGCTGATGGCTGTTGAACAAACAAAGAAAAAAATTAAACTAAAAACCAAAACGAAAAAGCTTCAGCAAACTAAAAGTAATCAGTGATAGGAATTGTTACCTAACATGCCATCTGAGAGGTCTGATAGGTTCGTTTATGGTAGCATTCAAAAGTCCGATACGCCGTGGCTTGGGGCAAACCACGGCGTCCTTTTTATCAGAAACGGAGCTCCACATATCTTCACAGGCAGCGAAAGCACCTTGTTGAATTGCACAGTGATTCATCTTCTCTTTAGCTTGATAATAAGATCCAATTAAAAGGAAAAAAACTGTTTCGAAAGGAAAAAATGAATTTTAGTATAGAACTTTTTTGCAGATCTGGAGTAATTACTAGACTAACTATAAAACTATGTTAAGGAAAAACAATACAGATCTGGACAAATAATTAAAGGAATCATGAGGCGGAGAAACGCATGAGAGTTTTTTGACCTTTTCGTAGAGAACAAACGAAGAAGCAGAGCCAGCAAAATCAGAAATTAGAGCTAAAATCAAACAAAAATTTAGCGGAGAAATTGACGCTGTATTTAATTGAAAAACTAGAGATCTTCTTAATTTCTTCATAGATCTATGCTTCCTCGTTGATTTTTCAACAAATTACGTAAGCGCAACAAACGGAAATTCAATTTATCAAATCAAACCTAGAAAGCAATTTTCACACAAAAAATCACTGCAACTAAAATTAATTAATCAACTATCAGCTATAAATTAATTGGATATTTAGCCCGAAAAACAGCTCAACCACTCGATTTTCCACATATTTTACAAGTACTTTTCAAGCTATATTTCGCATCAAAACACAAGCTCAGGCAACTTCTTCCCAGAACCGCATACAACACACGAAAAGCAATTTCCTCAACAAAATCATACAAAAAAATTTAAAATCTGTGGAAAAAGAAAATCCTAGCAAAACTGAAACACCTTAAGCAAAACAGTTTCAAAACAGCTGGAAGACGAACAAACCATCAGCTCACCAAAATTTTCCCCAAAAGAAGGCATAAAACACACCAGAAAAAAATTCTCCAGCAAAATCATAAAATTACTAACAAAAATCTTCAAATAAACTCAAAAAATTGCTCCGTTTTCAAATCAACTCAAATAATCACAACAAAGTTAAAACTCCGTAGTATAGATAAACTAACCATTTCCAAATCAGCTCGAAAAACCGAAAAAACGAAATTGAAACACTGTAGCATATAGATTTCAATCATATCCAAATCAGCTCGAAAACAACAAAAAAAAAGCAAAAAAACAACGAAAATTCAGCAATCATAGAGAGAGAAACTTACTTGAGCAAGCTGTACAGAATAGTGAAGAACGTTGTTCCTGTGGTAGCAGAACTTTTTCAAAGAAGAATTTATAATTAAAGAGAAAAAGAGAGAGAGATAAAGAAGAAACGGTCAGTCTTTTAGACAAGAGTAACGAAGGATAATAAGGAGAAGCTCTATGACTTTATATAATACAAGATGAAAGAGGAAAATATCAAAAACTTTTTTAATATTTAAATTAATTTTATTTATTTTTAAATAAATTAAAAAAAGGAAGAAAGAGAAAACTCGTGTATTGGGAGGCAAGATCTGCAACACCTGCAAAATGTTTTAATTAAAAGGAAAAAGAAATAAAGAGAGAAGAAAATAAATAAATTAAATAAATTTAAAATTAATATTTTAATGGGTCATGCAGGCGGTGCTTCCCCGCGAGAAATCTCATCGTTTTTCGTACCCACTTCCTAACTAAAAAATTTATTTTTGTTTTTTGTTTTATTTTATTCTTATCAACTTTATTTTTTTAATTTAATTTTTTATAGCAATATAACATATAATAATAATAATAATGTTCAAGCAATAAGTACTTCTTCGCCCTTTATTAAGATTTCGAGTACGAATTTGAATATGAAATCATTTTTATTAGAGAAGGTGCTATCCTTTTCGGTATAGAGTCAAATTAGTCGAGCTTTATATAGGTATCGGAGATTGAATGAGAAACCCCCCAACAAGTATATGCATTTAAATTTCACAAATATAATTTGAAAAAAAAAAATTATATGTAGAATGTATCATTATTTTTTAAAGATAAAAAGGTTCTTTTTTAAAAATCATCATTTAAGTACGATAAATTCAAATATAAAAAAGAAAACATAGTATAAAAATATAGCAACTACATTGTAAATAATAAAATAGTGTTGTAGTTTAGGAGCAGAGAGAGAACATATATATAGACTTTATCATTATCTTTTGAAGATAAAAAGTTAAAAATTCTCATTTGAATGACAAATTCAAGTAAAAAAAATAATATAAAGTATAGTAACTATACTATAAATAATAAAATATTATAAGAACTAAAATACAGTAAGTAACTAATAATGCGAAAATATTAAATATAAATATGATCTATGTGCAAGCACTTGAACTTAATTTTATTATAATATATAGGTTTAAGCTTTGAGGGTAATATGTAGACTTTAACCTTTCTTAAAATAATTGAGTTTGATAGCTCAACAATCAAGGTGAGTTTAATGGTCATGAGTTTAAACTCTCTGTCTAGTAATTTTGATGTTATAAATAAGTCTTTCAAATTCAAAAATTATAATAAAAGAAGTAGAGTTTTAGTCCAGATCGATAGGAGGTCAAGTGGGTGAATTGGCTTAACTAAACAAGCAATTGATTTGTTAGGGTTATTTGAATCGAGGGTTTTTCGAAAACAATTTTTTTCTCTAAGAGTTAGTGGGAAGTTCTGCACACATTTTTCCTTCAATTTTTTCTAGACTCTTCCCTAGATTTTAGTTGTGAAATTTTATTAGATATATTACATTTTCGTGTTATTATTTCTATCAGGATCATCATGCACGTATAGTATATGTCGATCTGCATTTGTGTATATGCGAGTTGTAATTATCTAAACACATAAATAAGTACCATCATATATCACATGATCTTAGACTACATCAATAAATAAAATTGAACTCAATATCAAAATTAACTCACGAATCAAAAAAAGAATTTGATTTAACTTACTTTGATATTAAAAAATAAAATTTAAGTATATTCAACTTAACTTGATTTTAAATTTAAAAGATCAATCTGAAATCAAATTAGTAATAGCACTAGTAGTATTTTCTATTAGATAGACCAATAATTACTTTTTTCTATCAATGTTTTTCTCAATCAAATTCATTTTATTAAATTTCGTAAAAATTTAAATTTATCTAATATATTTTATATTTTTGTGTGATTTATTATCAACCTTTTAGCTAACAACCAACGTGGTCTATGGTCCTAACTTCAATTCTAACCGCTAACGGGTACGTAAGCTTTATGTACTCTCTGTCAGAGGAACCCACGTGACATGTCGGGCTAAGACGACGTTTTAAGGTCGGCGTTCCGTTTCGGCTTTTATTACGTCGGCCAAATTATTTAATAGTTTAATTAATTATATTAAATAAGTATGATATCATTAAGATAATATAGTAAATCTGTAACATTTAAACATGGTAAATTACTCCAATTAATGTCGTTTGGCTATAAATATACTTGAGTTTTTATTTTTTTAAAAAAAATGAGAATTGATGTTTTGTTATATAATTTGTTGTTACTTAGCAAATATATTTGACAAACATCTAAAGTTTTAAAAAAATATATAAATTAGAATTTGAGTCTACTCTAGTATTGAGAATTTTTAAAACTTTAAAAATTACTCTAACTTTTATTACACCCATCATTTAAATTTTAGATTAAATTTCAATCCTAATTTGTCGTATAAATTTTATACCATTATATACTATTAAACGATAATGTTATTACTAACAACGATCTCAATTTTATATATATTTCAAATTGTGTTTCAAAAAAAAAAAGTAAAGACAAAAATATTTAAGTAATATTTTGTTGATTACTATCACGTTTGGGAAGATAACTATATAACCTAGAAAATACAATTACTTTGATGTCAGAGAAGGTAAAATTATATTTTCTCACAGCCGTCATTAATTTATGTTTGACAAATATTGCTCCAAAAGCAACCCTTCTAAATTTACGTTTTTATTTCAACTCAATAGCTATTTTAGGAATATAATATGCTTTGTATCCTTGATTATATGTCGTGGAACTCACTTAATCATTCATTAGTATTAGTAAAGAGACTAACTACGTTCAAAGCGCGAAAGCTACGTTCAAAGTGCAAAGATACAAAGCATGTCATATTCCTAAAATAGCTAAATAAAAACGTAAATTTAAGAGGGTCATTTTTGGAGTAGTATTTCTCAATTATGAATTATACGACGGTTCAAAAAAATATGATTTCATCTTGTCTAATATCAAAAAGAAATTATATTTTTTAGGTTATACAGATATCTTTTCTGACGTGATCGTAGTCAACAAAATAGCACTTAAATTATTCTGTCTTTGCTTACTTTTTTTTTAACACAATTTGAAATTTACATAAAAGTGAGATTATCGTTATTTTTCACTTATTTTTCATTAAAATAATTTTTCTTCATGCCAAGCACACACTAAATACATAATTAAATATCATTATATATATATATATATGTATATATTGTAACACCCCACATCTTACATGTATTAGTTCTATACAAATGAAACATGATAGGGTTTGGTCAAATTAGCACCCATTTTTAAAAGTGCTTTAATCTCATATTAGAGGGCGATATGTACGTTTTAACGCTTAAGATGGTCAAGTGTATACAAGTTTTAAGTCAAATTGAGCAGATTGCGACCTTAACAAAGTGAAATAAGTGAGGTGCTTGCAGGACTTAGGAAGCTAACAGGTGAGTCACCTACTTGCTTAGCTTAATTTGGTAGCTAGACGGAGACGAGACCCGACGCCGAATCTGTTCAAGTCCGATTATGAATAAAGTCCGTGTTAAGGGTGTAACTTTAGCCCATGTTTTAACATCATAAATAGACTATATTTTCAGCCCAAGATGAGTAATAAAAAGGGCCCAAGTCCATCACAACCCACTTGACTATTTGGGCTCAAACTAGGTGAAGAGAAATTAGGAAAATGGGCAGCCAAGGCCCATCAACTTTGAAACCCAATTAGGCCCAAGTGAAACGGCCAAGTTGCTACATCACCAACTTGATAATATGAGGCTTAAACCACACAAGAAAATCGGCCAAAGGCTCCTTTAAAAAGGCTTACAAGTAGCACCTTTAAGTCAATTCTTAACTTGGAAAAAAATCAGCTTTCACTCTCTACACATTCTTAACTTTGCAAAACATTCTCTCTACACCTTCTTAACTTTGCAAAGCAACCACAAGGAGACTTTTAGGATTCTTGGAGAAGCCGTACACCTTACACCTTGAGGTAAAGGTAAATAAGAATACTTATGTGTTTAGTATGGTTTTCTTATGAAAAACAAAAGACTAGACTGGTTATGTTTATGCTGAAATATTTGGATAGCATGTATCCTAAGGATTGTTGTGTACTTCTCTTGTTGATTAAGAGGTTTTTCTCTTTTTGGTTGGACTATGAAGTAAGACTTATGTTTTTAACAAGGTTTAGTTGTTAGTGATGTAACCAGGCTACTGCACCACTTTTACAGTTCGCAAAAATGAGTTGTACGATGTCGTAATTGTGCTCTTAATAGGAACTTGTTTGTGCTCTTAATAGGAACTTGTTTGTGCTCTTAATAGGAACTTGTGGGCTGATAATTGGAGATTGTTGTTTCACTTAGTCTATATACTTTAGAACTATTTTTGCTATTTCAGGATTATTTTATACGTATATATGGTAGGGACTGTTTGGTTAAAGAGTGAACAGGTTTGGAATCGTAGGCTTTTCCTTGCCTGCCTGAATGCAGAATATGCCCCAAACCTTGTTTGTTTCTTGTCTCCGATTTTCTCTTAGTCATGTCTGCCAATTTGCTTGAGTTTTCAATTTGTTGATCCATTTTTTTGTATAGGTTTGTTATGAGAGCAAGGGTGCTGCTAATCATAATCCATCAACTGCAAAAACATACATTTACTTGCACTTGCCACAGGTATATTTCATCAACTGAACCTTGGTTTCTTTAGCGTTTCTTAATGTTTGAACCATATATACTCATCAATCCCCAAATGAAAGAAAAGAAGTATATTAGTGTTTTTAGCATCAAATGATTTGTGTATGCTATGCTTCATGCAGGAGTCTGATGTTAAATGCAAGCCACGAATTGTAGGTAGCGGTAGAAAGTGAAGTCAACAGTAAAGCTGTGTCTCACCATTTTGGAGGAAGTTTGTTTTGTTTTATACATGGAGAGATTTGTGTTCCATTTTTGGGTTTTTCTGTCTGCAGTTAATTCGTAGGAGTAGAGTTTTGAGCTTTGAATACTCAAAAAAAATTTGACGGATAGTGATTTGAGTCTGATATTCCGTAATTAGTAGGAGCTTGATTTTATATAAGTAGATAATTGTTGAGTCTCCGTCTCTACTTCAACTTCCTGGAAGTGATTGATTAGCTATCTCTACATTTGTTATCTCTGAAGTAGAATTATAGACCTTTTGCTTTTAGAGTTGGTAATTACCTCATGAAGTGGAGTCCTTAATGTAAATGGGCATTTGGACTGAATTTGGATGGGTTAACATTTGTTACAATTGCTCAATCCTGCTTAAAAGGAGATGAGCTAATTTGGGTCCCAACCTGTTCAACTTGATGTAGTTTCTTTAAATTATTAATTTGGTTTAAGGTCCTATGCATTTCCACTTGTTCATATGAATGAATTATGGGTTAGTTTACATTAGAAAAAATAATGTATGTAATTTGTTTGATACACTTTTTTGATCCAAGTATAATTAATTTTTTCAATAGTTTTTGGTACTATGTTATGTATAATTAATATATGAGAAATAATGATATTAGCGATGTAAAAGGTTTTAATATATAGTTAAAGATACAATATTAGTTCAACTTTTTTCACATCCTTTTGATGATACCTTTTGTAAACAAATAATTATTTAGTAATTATGCAAGATGTTATTTTAATCCATCTAAGTCCAACACTACCTAAGAAATAAAAGTTCATGATTCTTTTTATTAATTAATATTCCAACAGAATGAAAAAAAGAATAACATATAAACTTGCTCAAGTGAGTGCAAAATAAAATAAAATAAAATAAAATCAATTATATGTTTGATTCGGTCTATCTGTCGAGATTTATTAATTGCGTAGTATTGTGATTTTCATGTATGTTGTTTTGTGTTGTCTTAACCTTTAATGTATGTATCTTTTCTTTCTCCATGTTTAATATCTGCTTGCATTTGGTAGAAAAATTGTTTTTGTTAACACAAAATAATTTCAGAAAAATATTTAAAGCTTTGTATACCAATTATTAGACACATTTAACTAACAAAAAAAATTCACTTTATCATATTTTACCCGGTATTAGGGAGTTGCCTGTTATTCTCTTTCATATGGAGCCAGAACTTTTACTAGGGTGTGTCAAAGTGTAAAGAAGTAAATTTACAAAGGAATTAAGAAGTGTCAATATATAATATATACAAAAAAGGAATATTTTAGTTATCTATAATATATATACAATTTTTTTTTTAATCTAACTACACAATATAATTTTCTGATGAAGGGTTGTCGGTTGACACCCTCAAATGTGTCTCTGCGACTGTCTACTTCCCCTATCCCATTTTATATGACAACTTTTCTTTTTAGTTCATCCCCAAAAAATGTCAAATTTATTATAATTAGAAACAATTTAACTTTAAAATTTTTCTTTTTATGAAATGAATTTTGGCTTCGCAAATATCTAAGAATTTTTTTAAATCATAGTTTCGAAAGTTTTTTTTAAGTACCATGCCAAGTCAAAAGGTATCACGTAAAATAAAATAATGGAGTAACAAATAAGGTCTTTTGACACCTCGAGGCATTTGGTTCAAGACTATGATATAATACTATGTAATGACATTCCAGATCATTTTTTCGCTTTTCAATCTTTTCAACATTTAGAGATTTTCTATAGCAACCCAAAGTCATTATGAGTTGCTGGCCGTAACAGTTAGATCGTATGGTTATTTTTTTGATTTTTAGGTCTGATTCTGTGTTTTGGATCCTTTGAAGTTTGAATAATTGACTTTGGTAAAAATATATTAAGGAGAGGAAAGTATATTTGGTTTAGTATCGAAAATTAGTTGTATTGGTCCTCATGCACTAAACCCAAATTTTTTTGGGTACAAAGGGAATACAAATTTTAAGTTATTGAAGTTAGTGCAAAATTTTCTGTTCTTTTTACAAACTAATGATATTTCTAGTCCTTTAAGTTAAAAAAAAAAAAAGAAGATATTTCTAGTCCTTGATTGTTTTAATTTTGAGATTATTCCTTAATTTTGAGATCATCCCTATATAATCCCTCTTCTCCTCCCTTTTTAGAGAGCGGCAAAGAACCCTAGCAAAACTCAAAACTGATTTGGAGCCGGTTATGATTTCTGAAAATCCCAAAACTCCAATCAATTCAGTGTCCGAAATTCTTTTCGTAGTGGTGTAAGCGTTTTCACTCAGTCTCGTCGTCCCAGTTCCTGCTCCGGCAAAGGTAATTTCCCAACCTTCATCTCGTTTCAAGTCTCACTTACTATGTTTGAATGAGAATCTTAAAGCTATATCGAAGTTTCCTGTTTGCACTGTGTTTTTGACTGGAAACCCCCTGTTGTGATGAGTCGATGTTGTGGTGCTGTTGTTATTAATAGTTAAGATGTTTTTCTGAAGTCACGGAGTCATCTTTGAGCTATAAAGGTTCTGTTTCAGTACTGGTTTCACGTTTTTTGTTTGAGACTTTGTCGTGTTTGGTCGATTTCAAGCTTTTTTCTCGTTAAATGATGTTTTAAAATGGCCGTTTGAGTTATCCTGCTCCGTTTCTATTGTCTTCAAACATGTCAAGACCTGAAGTTGCTGTTTTGTCGTCCTGTATAAAAAGGGTGTAAAATGATACTATTGTCTTCACCTGCTTATATATGTATTTCTGGGTTATGGCATATCTTTGTATGTTAGCGTCTAAACACTATTTACTCACTATATAAGCCCTACCTTGGCGAAGTTTGAAATTTGATTTTCCACCTAAATTTTAGGGTTCGAAGTCCCAAATTTGAGGTGAATCTTCAAATTTCAGAATTTGTCTTGCATTATAGAGTCGGTTGAATGCCAAAATCTTTCTGTTGGTAATGATAGTTGTAGCGAAAGGATGAAGCTGTCAATGTAGTCATTATCTCCATTAATGTAGTTGTATAAAGCTAGAATCAAAGATTCCAGTAGAAACTAGTAACAC